>JAMWET010006792.1:55000-319923 GCA_024036415.1 Prochilodus magdalenae
CACTCCTGGACACTCTCAGAACTACTGCAACTTGCATACACTGCACTCCTTTACTCTGCATATACTGTATATCTGCACTCCTGGACACTCTCAGACACTTTACTGCATATACTGTATATCTGCACTCCTGGACACTCTCATACACTTACTGCATATACTGTATATCTGCACTCCTGGACACTCTCAGACACTTACTGCATATACTGTATATCTGCACTCCTGGACACTCTCAGACACTTTACTGCATATACTGTATATCTGCACTCCTGGACACTCTCATACACTTACTGCATATACTGTATATCTGCACTCCTACTCTCTAGATGACACTTACTGCATATACTGTATATCTGAACTCCTGGACACTCTCAGACACTTTACTGCATATACTGTATATCTGCACTCCTGGACACTCTCAGACACTTTACTGCATATACTGTATATCTGCACTCCTGGACACTCTCAGACACTTTACTGTATATACTGTATATCTGCACTCCTGGACACTCTCAGACACTTTACTGTATATACTGTATATCTGCACTCCTGGACACTCTCAGACACTTACTGTATATACTGTATATCTGCACTCCTGGACACTCTCAGACACTTTACTGTATATACTGTACATCTGAACTCCTGGACACTCTCAGACACTTACTGCATATACTGTATATCTGAACTCCTGGACACTCTCAGACACTTACTGCATATACTGTATATCTGAACTCCTGGACACTCTCAGACACTTACTGTATATACTGTATATCTGCACTCCTGGACACTCCATTCCACTTAAATACCAATATATGCACATGTTTATTATGTTAATTCAGTCATTTACTTGCTGATAACTGCGTCCCTTGCACAATCATGCACATTTATTTATTACTATTGCACTGTTTTCTTTTTCTACATTATACAGGTATATCTATATTTTCTTGTATATATTTCTTGCCTCCTTGTGAAGTAAGATATATTTATATTTATATTTAGATATTTATCCATAGTGACCTGTACTATGTATAGTTTATAGTTAACAGTTAATAATACTGCTGCCGGTACCGACCCATTTAGGTTCTTCATACTGCACAACCCTGTTTTTATTTTTTCTAATTTGTATCTGTGCTGTTTGTTTTTGTGAAACCGCTACTGGCTGCTAAATTTCCTTCGGGAACAATAAAGTATCTATCTATCTATCTATCTATCTATCTATCTATCTATCTATCTATCTATCTATCTATCTATCTATCTATCTATCTATCTATCTATCTATCTATAAAATGGATCGACAAAATGTTCAGTCCTGACATACATCAGAGAATTAGGTAGAAGAGCTGCATCATGCTTCCTGCTTTACCTGCGCACTGCTATGACTATTCTTACAATGGTTACGCCTTCTCAGTTTTCACATTTGCTATATATTTTCATCAATAATGTAAATAGAATATATTTCATTAGAAGCATGTACAATTTACTAAAAACAGGTGCGAGCTATATGTCCATCTGTGTAGGTGATGTATTTAGGTTCTTTGTGAGCAGGTGATTGTCTGATATGAAGAAAGCTACACTTGTGCTGTATGCTTTATCCTAGCACATCTGTCTTTATGCAGTATTATGAAATGTTTACCAGCATTGGGCATAGAGGTCTTTATTATAGAGAAAATGATCCATATGATTCCTGTAAATTCAAGTTGACTCTGAAATCTGAAATATTTACACAGCTTCTACTCTCCCTGATATGTATTACACTGAGGACTGGTAAGGTGGGTTTTAGCATCTTGTTAATGTTAATTGAGTTTTACTTCCAAATATCAGCCAAAAACATTTTGTTGCTCGTCATCTAAAGCAAAGAATTCTCCATGCTTATGTGTTATATGATTTTAAAGAAGTTAAAGTTATGCAGCCACCTGGCATGATGCCAAAGCTGATATCCAGTTCCACCTGCCTGAAAGAGATTAAATTCACTCAGCATTCATCTGGTGAATTTCAGACCCAGCGCCCGAGATCTGCACAGACACGCAAATGGTGCATTAGCATACATGCATGAGAGAAAATAAAACCCTGCATAAAGGGCAAAAAAACAAGCTCTTATTAACATAATGCTTTTCCACCATAGACTGCGGGGCTGGGAAAAAAGCCTTGCAGTTAGACCACATTAAAGGGTAAATGTTAGGTAACAGGAATTACTTATTTATACATCATAACTTTTCAATAAACAATTTCATTCATGCAGCTAGCATGTCAGCACAAAGAGCTTAGATCAGCTGCCCTTAGAAAATAGTATATATGCATAAACAAGATGTTTAATTCTATAACAGTCTTGGTATTTTAATATGTTCCTTAGGATAGTGGACAACACAAAAGCTTTAGATCAGAATCTGTTTATAAACACACATTTTCATATTATTTTTATTTTCCCCTTTTCTTTCAAATAATAGTAGAATATCGTTTTCAGTATTTCTGAACCTTTTGCCTGGGTTAATGAACAGCAGACTGGTGTATCTGAAGTAAAATTAGCATTGGCATTAAAATTAGTGGACCTGTATGTGCCCTGTTTGGTGACGCACTTCAGATGGCCACATGGCTGTTTCCACAGTGTGCTGAAGCTCAGGAGGAAGCAAGCTGCCAGCCGTCAAAACCAGAGCCAGTTCTGCTCAGAGGAGTTTTCTAAGACTGGGGAGGCCAGACTGGCCCAAATACATTCTCGGCAGGGGGCCCCTGTTGCTGCAGAGGGGATACGCTGGTATCTGTGCTCAGAGAGCCAACAGAAATATGCTGCCAGCCTCAAGGAGCATGAACCATGGCCCAATAATCAGCCCAGGACAGTGCCTCCGGAGCGAGAGACGCCATGGGCACGCACACACGCACTCTACTTTAACATATAGCCAAGAGAGAGAAAAAGATGGGAAGATTGAAAGGAAGGGAACTGAATGAGGTAAGAAAAGGAGTGAGAGAAGTAATAGAGGGAGAGAAAAGAGTAGAAAATGAGGAAGCAAGGGTGGCAGAGTTAGATGCGAGAGATAGAAAGGAACAACAGGAAGGAGAGAAAAAGATCCAGAGTAAGTTACAAAAAGGAGAGAAAGAATGGAGAGTGGGGGAGAAAGAAAGGAAGGAAAGAGAGAGAAAAAAGGGATGTGGGAATAAAACAGTAGAGAGAAATTATTAAGAGAGGAAGGAAGAAAAGAGGATGAAGGAAAATGAAAGATTATAGAGAGAGCAAGAAAGAGGAAGAAACATAAAAGGAGTGAGCGGTAGAGAAAATTGAGTGATAGAGAGTAAGATAGGAGGGAGAGAAATGGGAGGATGAGGAAAAACTGGGAACAAAGAGAGAGAGAGAGAGAGAGAGAGAGAGAGAGAGAGAGAGAGAGAAGCGGTAGAAAAGGGGGGTAACAAAGAAAGACTTGGAGAGAGAAAAAAGGAGGAGAGAAAGGGGATGGAGAGCTGGCCTCACAATAGATTATTTATAGAGGTGGAGAAATAAGACCACAACACACGGATTCTTCACAATGACACACTGAGAAAACGAGTCTTTCAGAAAGCTCCAGATTAAAGGGGATTTTTCACCATCAGGAATTTCAGACATCTTAATAACACTTTAATCCCTCCTTGTGCTTTTGTCTTTCTTCTGTGGACTTTCTGCTATAAACAGTATCTTACTTGTTAGAAAGAAACTCAACTCCTTCTGCAGACATATCCTACTGTATAGAAATACATTTATGTGAATTGACAAAAGTGGAATACACTGGCAACAACAACGTTATTAATGAGTCTTTCATCAAAATCACTGCTGAGTTTACGTCTAGCTAAAGCATTATAGCACTGCATATTTTAGCTCTGCTAGCGTCGCGCCTAGTTCTTTGTTCTTGACATATTAACAGTACTTAAATGACAAAAATCATACTTACAATCTTACTTACACAGCAATTTTCCTACATGTGCCTGTGATCAGATTTCGTGACTGAAATAATAATTTTGTGACTGACTTGCAACTTTTAAACAAAGAGAAGAGAGGACAAAGCTAAAAGCTATGTAGAGCAGATGTACGTTCTCTACTGTTATGCTGTATTTGGTCCGCTCATGCTGTTAAGGCTGAAGCTTTAGTGTTCACACTAGAAATGATATGGTGTTATGTGTCTTTCACCTACTCCAGAGTTGAATGCATCTCTGAGATGCATTGGACCCCATTCACATCTGTTCTTAGTGCTGGCCACTCGTCACCCATGGCACGTTAATTCTTGGTGTAAATGTGATTACATGTAGAGGATCCTTAACTGGAAGTAAACATTTAGAGGGTTCCTCTGAACCATTTTGTAGTTTCAATCTTTGTAGAATATCGTCAGCCGTTTGCTACAGATACAGGAAATAAAAATGAGTTTACCAAAAATCCCATTTAACAAATGAGATCTAATTATATTATTTAGCACTGAATTGTATTGTGATGTATTGATTCTGTTTTTTACATCCTTTTTGGGACATTTTGTGCAGATCCTGACTATTTTACTCCCCATCTCCTGTTCTGATCTGTTCAGTGCTGTTCGGTGCACACTTTTTGCTCTAGCCCTCTATCGTGATCTCATTTCAACCCTGTCTTCTCCCTGTCATGCCTTCACTTTACAAAGGTGCAGCCCTTTTACTGAGCCAAGGCCGAAAGGTTCTAGATTACTTTTACAGCTACATTCTATCTGAACATCTATCTGAATGCCCGTGTGCCACGCTTGTAGCTGATCTGTCTACAGAAGTCAGATTTTTTGTGGGAGAAGTTTTTCAGATGATTATAGCTTGCACCAAATGCTCACACTAATAAAGCCATTTCAACTTTTTCATTTTGTTTACACTGACAAGGACAGGCAGAACACATGTAAGCACTGGTTTATGCTCTCTCTTATGTCTCAAAATGCCTCAGAGACAAGAAATAAGCACACATCTTAAATGGTAATAAATTACACTTTACTCCCCAAAGACATATTTTGGACATAAAGTTGAAACACATCTATGGAAAGGTGGATAACCAGTGCTAAACACAAAAATGTAGACAATGACTAACTGGAAAGACTTCTCTGCTATAATCCCTGGCATGTCTTTTTACTTTCTTAGACTTTTTCTTTTAGCACATGGTGCTCTGGTGGGTGTAAGATGAGTTTAGTCAGTCGTTGATTCCAGTCGTCTGCATGGCTCTAATAAACAAGAGATAATAGATCCCTGCTGCTTCTTTGGGAAACCCTATTTAGGTAATTAGTTTGAGCAAAGGTATTGGAATGAACCCCTTGGATGGTGTGTGTTTGTGTGTGTGTGTCTGTGTGTGTGAGAAAGGGAGCGAGAGAGAGGGAGGGAGAAAGAAAGCATGAGTGCAGAAACAAAAGAGATGGGGGAAAAGATAACGACTCCCAGGGATGTAATCAGTAGCGGCTTGCTGTTGGCGCTCAGTTTTGTTTGATGGTGTAAAGGCTGTAGGACTGAGAACAATGAAAACCTGTAAAGCATAATTCAGTTTTTGTAAAAAAAAAAAATAATAAAAATAACCAAATGGGAAACCCCATTTAGCATAGCAAATTAATATTTTTTACATAATGCTGATTTCCTGCTGATCTTTCATGTGATGAGTGACTATCTACACGTTGAATCTATTCTCGAGACATCGCAAATTGGATCTCTGTCAATGCTACGGTCCAAGGAAGCGTAACTGGCTGCCACTATTTTTTAATCAATGCAGGTGTCTAAAAAAAGGCACAGTTTTTAATGATGGAGCTACAATTAATCTAAATACACCATCAATGGTACAACAGTTGTTTTAAGGTCTAACATAATTTTTTATTTTTCCTTTTACAGGGCAAAGGTATATATTTGACTGTTTTCGTAACCTAATATTTACAAACAAAACATTAAATAAAAAAGCTGGAGACAAGACAGGGTGTCAGTACAAATAACAAAATAACTGCATTGGACACGGCAGGTGTAAAGAAAACTTTAATCTTACCTTTGGTGATTTTATGCATGGCAGTAGATGTTTGCTTTGATATTTAGACATATTCATTTTAGTTTTTGCAGACTGCCAGGTTTGCAGACCCAAGATATAACATCTTTTGTTTAAATACAAGGTAATATTCTGGGACAATTGGATTTTTGGCTTTGTAAGTGAGGGAAACTGACAATTATAGTCTGTCCCTGTCTTTGTTTTACATCTCTCAAAGGCATCCCCCAGATGTTTTGACCAGAGCATGAGCTTTAAATTCAAAATACACTGTACCCTGCCTAAAGAGCATAAAGTTTGATAGCACCGTTAACAAGCAGTGATTGGAGAGCTAAGAAAAAAGTACTGAGAAAAGATGTGGTGCCTGACAGGCATAACTGGCCACAAGTAAACTGATGGGAAATAAGTTAAAAAGGATAATAATAATAATAATAATAATAATAATAATAATAATAATAATAATAATAATAATAATATATTACGTAGTTACACCACTAGGCTGGACTATGTTGTAGATAATATGGTGTAGTGAAATGAGACAATCAATGAGACAATTGAAAATGGCAATGAAGCTGCCAATATTCTAGATTTATATTAATTATTTATATTAATTATTATTTTAACAATGGGAGCTTTCATTTGGATATAAAATAAATACTGCGTAATGTCCACACTCTTGTGTGCACAACTATCTGTCTTCGACCCCTGTTTGCTTCTCTGTATTTCGCCTTTCGTCTCTGCCCTCAGATAGTTTGCCTGATGAGGACTGCGTCCTGGTTTCTGCTCAGACTGCCTCTGTTTTGCCCTGTCTCCCACTTTATTGGTACGTTCACTCAGTTTGTTCTGCCCTGTCCTTCAGCATGTATAATAAACCTAGCTTGCCTTTTAATTCTGCGTGCATCTGTCTGTCTGGCATTACACTATCATGTTTAAAAACATACAGTCATTGCCATAAAAATAGTAGTTACACAATAGTTGCACCCTAAAGGTATCACCTGACAGGAATGAAAGTTGATGGGTAGGTTTGACATTATGAGACGTGCGAATGATCAAGTTTTACACTCGGCCATGCATGTGATGTAAGCAAGGACGGGCCTTATCACTGTACTTGATTGACCCAACAGCCACGACTGTGTGCATTCCATGGTACTAAAGCATCCATAAGCACAAGAGAGCTGCTATTTAAATACAATTTAGGATAATGATGATGATATGCAACTGACCTGTCTGAAACACTGTGGTGGCTGATCAGCATAGCGTATGGAGTAAGTCCTTACACAAACTAATTACAGTTGAGAATAAAGATTGTTACAGGCAAATATTAGATATTTGTTAATGATGTGGCAAACTGGCTGTTTTGCTAACATCTGTTTTTCTGTTAGTTTTGCTAGCATTGTTTTTAACTTAATGATGACAACAGTGTCAAACTCATTGGTTTGCCTTATGTAGCATCTCTGTTGTTATTTCTCTTGCAGTATCATACAGAACAAAACAAAAGTGGTTGGGCCCAGTGTAGGTCCACCATCAAATTATAAGTTTTAAAAAATTGGGGGAATTGAAAATCCAATCGCTGAATTTACGACATTTGTAATTCCAAATCTGACATTGACAATCAAACTTAAGGTTTAACCAATAACTATAACTTTGAGACATTTGTTCATTTTTGTTACCGACACACTACCCAACACACACTCAAGCAAAACCCAGCAACAGATTTAGATCTAAATCTAGATACTTCTTTTCACCCTGTGGCAAAAATATGAATAAAGCCCTGAATTAGCAGTGATATCAGTGATTTGGGGATTGTAAGCATATGAACACATACTGTTTAAAGCATGAAAGTAGCCAGGCACACCACATAGCTTTCGATTATTATAGTAACTACAATAATCCAAAACTTAATGTGTCACAATCACCCAGCTGTTTGTTAACATGAAAAGCATATAAATGCCAGAAATCACCAGAATAAATAATGGTATGTTTGTCAACATGTATATATTTATATGGTTTTGTAAAATGTCAAGCCAGTATCTCATACACAGTTTTTTTCTATTACAGTGTTATAATGACATTACCCAAAAGACTCAGTTATGATTAACACCTTATTTCTTGTAGCCTGTTCAGTATCTACAGGAGGGAGATATGTCCCTATTACCCATCCAACATGGAAGTCCTGGCATCACTACTACATCAGAAAGATCTGGGAAAGCAGTCAGTCTTAAAAAAAATAATTTATTGTACCATAAAGCTATAATTTTAGAGAGGCAGCAGTGATATGCTCTGGGATTTAGAGCTTAAAGCCCTGAATGGGCATGAACAGCAGAACTTGCACTTAACATTTTTTATCACATAACTGGATGACAAGCCTTACTGATTACAAGCCAATTTCCCATACCAGTATTAGGCCTCGCACTAAATTACAGTATCTTGTACTATAATATATGCTGAATCATCACAAAAAAATAGAGCTAATCCAGCACTGGGCTTAATACATGTTTAGGAAACTATCCTAACTGGTTCAAAACTTGTCAAGCAATCTTTCTACCAGTTTTCAGTTTAGTAAGGTAAAAATCCATAAATAGAGAAATTTGCTTTTTTTAAACATTAAAATAGAATTAACAGATAATGACTTTTTTCTAATTATCTTTCCCTCAAATTTTCATTCCAGTCATCATTATCATCCACAAACACTCTGAGTGCTATACAGTAGAGCTCAGAGGAACAGGTCAGAGAGGGTAATGCAATTCCACATGATTACATTCAGGTCTGCAGATTAGCATAGTGAAAAACAGCTCCACATTTATAATCTTAACCTTGATAGTGAAAGCTGTGGGAAAACACCAAAGTCTAAAGAGAAGATAAAAAAACATCAGTTTTGGGCGAAAGCCTGGGAACCACATCAAGGCTGAAGTGAAACCCACAGTAATTATTTAAGCTATTAATTAGGTGAACTAATCAGGAACCTTCAGGACAACACAGGTCTTGATGTATCCACTAGTAACTGAACTATTGTGCTATTCCCCTACTTTAACATTTGCCAAGATTTAGGTAGGTTCATCGGGGGGAAAAAATAATAGAACACGTCACCAATTTTCTAAGTATATATATTTCTAAAGCTATTGACATGAAATTATCACCAGATCTCGGTACCGACCCCTCCAATCCACACATGCAAATAAATCACACCATAGATGTTCATAAATGAAGTTGTGTAATAATAGGAAATGACACAGGGAAAAAGTATTGAACACATGAGAGGTACAAAAAGCCATGGAAAGTCATGACACCACCTGAAATCTATCAGTAATTAGAAAGCAATCCTGCCACTTAGCTCAATTTCATATCAGCTGGTTAAATTGATGGCCTATAAAAAGGCATCTCTTTACCAAGGACCAAATTAGTCCCAGTCTGGGTGGCTATGATGAGCTACACCAATAAGAGTTCTTGGGCAAGACTCCTAACACTACGTTGGCCTACCTGTAATCATTAAACCTTGTAAGTCGCTCTGGATAAGAGCGTCAGTTAAAGGCCATAAATGTAAATGTAAATTAAACTCTTCGGATGCTATAATGCACACCAGGTAAAAAAACGCCGCATACCAATAACAGTGAAGTTTGGACGTGGAAACATTATGGTGTGGTGCTGTTTTTCAGCGTACCGCACTGGCACGCTTCATATGATTGAAGGAAGGATTGAGAGAAAATATGCCGTTTTCAATTTAGCAAATGTTCTCCTTTTGTGTGTTTGAATGCCAGTCATATGGTAATACAATTAACCCTTTAAGGTGATAACCATCAGGTGATCACTCTCCCTTATCTGTTTGAATGCCAACGATAACCCTTTGTTGTGTGATGACCATCAACCCCCCAATGTTGATACTCTAAGCACCCTCATCTTCACCCGCCTCATACTCCTCCTTCAACTCCTCTCTCCTTCAACTTTCCCCTCCCACAGGTTCCAATGTATATAAGTTTCTCTCAAATTACCCCTAGTCAGACTGAACCAGACTGGACAGGACTGACAACCTAAGCCTGGTGACCGTGCATGATTCTTCATGCATGTGAATAAGACTGCTGACCGATCGAGCTGTATCCATGCATCTCTGTATGTGTGAATAAACTCAACACAATGCTGAACCTCATCTCCAGTCTCCTGACTCTTCTCGAAGACCCGGATTTCTAACAGGATGAATGGACAAATGTACCAATGCCTTCTTGGTAAAAATCTGCTGCCATCTACCAGGATGATACGGATGAAACATTTTTGCAAGACAATGTTCCCAAACACACAGCCAAGGAAACTCTCGATTGGTTTTAGAGAAACAAGAACAAAGCTGCTAAAATGGCCCAGCCAATCACCTGAACGGAATCCAATTGAAAATCTATAGAGTGAACTAAAGCTCAGAGTTCATAGAAGGAGCCCATGGAGCCTTTAGGACTTTAAGAGTGTTTGTGTGGATAAATGGGCCAAAATCACACATGAGCGAGCGATGCATGCGACTAGCTTCTCCATACAGGAGGCATCTTGAAGCTGTCATCACCAACAAAGGCTTTTGTCCAAAGTATTAAATAGATCTCAGTAAGCATGTTCAATACTTTTTCCCTGTGTCATTTCTCATTATTATACATACATTCATTTAAGGACATCTGTGTGGATTGGGTGGGTTGTTATCGACATCTGGTGATCATTTCATGTCAATATATTTACTTTGAAAATCGGTGAAGTGTTCATCACTTATTTCACCTGCTGTCCGTTAAACGTGAGGGTAGACAACTACATAACTGTGACAACAGTGACATGTTACAGTGCTTACCTGGACTATGTTATGAAAATGACAAAGAATTTTCTGTTTCTCACAATCCAAGTAATACCAAACTGACCGAGTTATTTTGAGGTCTGAACTCGGACAGATGCGGACAGTGTATTTTTCTGGGGAAACCAGCAGCTTCTTTGTTTAATTGGGAAATTTTCTTGTTCTTTTTTCAGTAATGCTTCCATAACAGCTATACATCCTTTCAGGCCATAGTGTTGAGAACTTTTGTCCCAGTGGAAGGATGGAATCACCTTTTATTTTCCTCTTTCCTCCTCCTTATGGCCATTTTGTTAATAATAGTATAATAATTAGATAATAATAGAAATAACATAAATGAAGGATGATTCTTTTCTTCTGCCCAGTACTGTATAGCACATTTTGTTTATAAAAAGATGAGAGAGAATCTGTACAAATGTCTTTTTCCTATAGTTATCTCACAGATCATTCACATGCAGCCCAGAAGCTTGGGATAATAAAAAAAAAAACACAACCAATGCACCCTAGCTGTTTTTCCGTCTGTTGGAGATATCGATCGCAAAAGGAGATTATAGCTGCTATATTACAAGTTTAAGACTGCAACGTCTGCAATAGTCACTGCGGTGGAGTGTCATTAACTCAGTGATGAAACAAGAAAGAAAGACTTAGAGCTACATTCTCGGAGTAAATCGAAATAGATCCCTAAGAGCATGGCTTTGATATCCGCACTGCACTGTGTATCATTCCTACACGCATATATTTAGGCAGCTGATAACCACACGGGGAGACGATGTAATCAGTCTGGAACAGGAGCAAATTAGAGATGTGGTTAAACACCCCAGACTGAGGCATTAACTATCAGTTATTTGATCCCAGTGTTAAACAATCAAAATACATTGCACTGCAGCTGCAGCCCAAGGGACCTGCCATAAATAGAAGGCTTTTACACACTGGGATTTAAATTCTGTAAACATTTGATGGGTGTAAACAACAAACACAAACAAAGGGAAGACTCTCTATTTTCTATTATTAGCCAAAAGTTCTCAAAGAAAAAAAACGATTGTGGATGTCTTTATAGTGAATATAATATAGTCAATATAATATTTCCCACAAATAAGATGCTAATTTGATGGAATAAATCTATTAGAGTAGCTAAATGTGTTGCATGCAACTTTTACTTCATGTAAGTGTCAAGTTATATGTGCCATTGTATCAATTGCATTAGTGCTTAACAATATTGATAAACCCAATATCATAATAATACAATTTCAAGGTTCAGCTGATATTTGTTTATATAAAAAATGGACACAATCCTTTCAAAATATAGTCCACACTAATAGAATGTCTTACAACATCACACAGCTTATTTTGGATTGATTAGCTTCTCCTGGAAATACACCAAAGGGTACAAGACATGCACATCAAAAACAGCTTTTTATGCTTTATAATCCACTCTTCTGTTTCGGAAATGTTGTGACATTTGTTTTGATATGTACAAAACATCAAAGAAAGTCAAAAATGTGTAGATTAATGTGTTAATTTGCTGAAAATGGTATATTTTCAGGCATGTAAAACATAATTTACACTTTATCTAAAATATATTCTAAAATTATAATGTAATCATAAGCCCATGTCAATCAAATTTCCACACACTTAGAAACTATCAATAAGGCAGCCTCATGCTTCTTTTAAGCCCCATTTACGCGTGGATTTATCATGAGTCCAGGGTGACTGATCACAAATTGTTGGCAGTATGGAAAAGGGTGTGAGCGGGGTACATTGTGTTGTTCAATGGGCTTTCAGAGTTAGTCATGGATGCATATGAACACATAACGTTTACAGAGTGAATACGAAAGAGTCTCAATATGTTACAGCAGTTAAAGACCGCTTCAGTCGTCTATATTATAACAGCAGAGTGAGCTTGTGTGAACTTTATTTCCAACCCTTCTACTGTTTATATATGTTGTAGGTCCTGTTCCCACATATATCATTGTAGCCATGACTATATATGATATTAACATAACATGATGATATAAAATAAAATAGTATAATAATATGAAATGGAAATAAACACTACAAGTGCAATCTATGTGATCAAGATTACTCTAAAGATTATAACAGGATTAAAACAAATGTGGTGAAAATTGGTTGGTTAAGAAGGAAGTTCTGGCAGATTGAATCACTGGAACTCACCATAGCTCAGTATCCATGCAGCTGTTTCTAAGCGGATTTTGACCACTCAGATGTGCAGGATGCAAAGATTTTCCACATGGGATCAACAAACAATGCAGCATCTGTGCATTCATTTATATGCCCTGAAGCCCCTTTTTTTATGCCCTTCAAGTATTGCTCTTGAATTTTTTCTGTTCTTAGTACCCCCAGCAGTGAAATTAAATATAGGCCAGGAGCATAATTACTATGCAGGACATTTTGTTTATGAGAAAGGCCAAAGCCAAAGTCGCTGAATGCAACTTAACAATGGCAAGGCTTCAGGTTTTTGATATTGGTAACTAGAACCAAGCGGAAACTTATTTATTTAGCTTTCATTAGTGGTAAACTGTGCTTACTACAGCTAGGTGTTCAGATTGGACCATGAATGTCAAAATTCATTCAAAGCATGAGGACAACCTTAATGATAAAACTAACCTGATAATGCTAACACTAATCATATTCATATTTGGGCATGTATTTAGAATGTAACTGCTGCAGTGTTTAGGCTGAAACGAATAATTTGTTGACACCAGAATGTAACTGCAGTTCTGTTTAAAGTTTAAGTGTCTAAAATACATTGTTTTTCTTGAAGCTTCTAACAGGCATATTTTTTACCATATAGTTTACCTTTGCAGCAGTTTCAAAGTGACTCTTTTAGTAGAGAAGCCCTGGTGTAGAGCTGTCACTTCTACTTTACATTTGTACAAGCCCATTGATTAGGCTGCTAGTCGTATTCAGTCCATTATGTATCTAGGACTTCCAGAAAGCTATGGGTGACTTTTTATTATGTAAATGAAACTCAAAACAGTTGATTCTTCTGTTCATTTGTAATTGTGTAGACCTTTGTCTAAATCTTTGGGACTTCTATTCAGTTTTCGAAGTTCTAACCAATAGGAGAACTTGGTTATCTTACCTACATCTACAAACCACATTGAAACAACAGTAGTACTGTAATGCGTACAGAGCTTAAATACAAGCATGAGCAAAAAGGAAAAATTACAGACTCATGGTCTTTAGATCCCTCTGATGTAGAAGGCCCTGAGGGCTCTCTTTTGAGTATTATCACAACTTAAACAATCTAAGGCACCCAGAATTAATTATCTGTCAATACAGCTAAAACTGAAAGTTGTTGTGTAACACTTATACCATTAAGACAATGAATGCTTAGCAGTATTTTGCATCATGTCCATGGTGCCGTTTATCAAAATTTCTGTCCCTCAGATATGAATACATCAGCACATGATATATGCCATGGCATATATGACTCATGTGACAACACAGCTGCTAAAGTGAAAGACATAAAACATAAACACCTCCAAAGTAACTTACGCATGTTGGGGGCCCGGGCATGTTGCATGTTGTCATAGTGTTGCGTATGCATTCCGATGGCTTCTTCATGTTCAGCCTGACAGGCACCTTGCATCACGCTTGCTACAGCTCTGTTAGGGGCAAATATTTTACTTTAGTGGAACATAGAACATTACTTCATTCCTCTACCGAAACCAAACAAGCTTCAAGCAGCAAATTACATGCTTCTTAAGGATTTATTTATATCAGGTGTGACCAGTGATAGGTTGGGGTTAGAACTGAATTTTGCAGAATGCTCGATGTGCAAGAGCAGAGTCTGTCACAATGGCATAACTAGGGTGTAGGAAGGGTAACTGAACTGGGGCTGTGGCAACCAGACCACCTAACATCTTTAATGAACACCTTATATTGCTACTTATAGAATATGAGATCCACTACTCATGGCTAGCTCTTATAACTTAAGCCATGGAATAAAACTTCTTTATAAGGTCATAGTTAGGGCACTGATTGGTAAATAAAGGTTTCTTTTCTTTGTCTTTTGGAATACTCCAGTGCTTTTTAAGCTAATCTTTATCATATTATTGCTGTCCATGAAAGAACATGCATCTCCACATCAATTACATCATTTCAACAAAGCAGCTGTTATTTACATTGTGTAAAAATTTCATGAAGAAAGACCCAAAACTGCTTTGATAAAAAAACCTGGTTCTATTGAATTGAATCAGAGTTAAATTATGTCACACTGGCAATATGGTTGATTACCCCAAGCAATAACGTGAACACAGTCCCATGTTCTGTGTTATCGCACAAATGCACTTACAACAGAAGCCAATAGGCAGCCCCAGTAGAAATTAAGATAAAATGCCTTCCCCTAAAAGGTTAGCCAAAGGTACATCATTACCCAAAAGAACCACTGTGCCACATTCATTTTAAGGAGGGTACCAGAAGGAATAGAGCACCAGGGCGCTCTCCATGGTGCTGATGTGAGGAGAATCAATACAGTCTGATTTACATTTGGGCCAGTGGCTCACCATGGCACAGCATTCAGCTCACTCTCACCTTATTTATTTGTGTCTAGATGCCCTTAAATGACCGCTGCTTGTGTTCGTTCAACGCCAGGTGATTTTGCTGCGTGGGTTGTGCTGTTCCTATCACAGCAGCGGCTTTAAACGGAGCGCGAGCTCAGCATGCAGTGCGTAAAGAAGAAGCACGCGGTGGGCAAAATGCAAGTGTGCACACGGTCACACTGTATGCCTAGGGATTTAAACTCGTCACACACCGCCGTGTTCAGTTGTTTAGTCTTGCTGGGTAACAAATTGAAAGCACGTGATGCCGTGCTTTAGAAGTCTCGAGACTGGCACTGAACTGTTGTCCTGTGTCTTGCCTCAAAAACATATAGTGTATAGAGCTATGGCTAGGGGCCTATATACTTCAGCTCCTTTCCTGCCAAGCAGTTTAGTTCAGTTCTTTTATTAAGTACACGGGATGCTGTCTGCAAACGTGGATTTGTTTGAAGGTAAGGCGTGCACAGTACATTAAATGAGCACTCCAGTGTTACTGAACTATATATTTATCTGCTGCATCTGTAGTATGTCAGCTGACGATAACTTCTCCCAAATTGCCTCAAGAACGCACGTAATGCAGCAGAAAGAGATTAGGTTCTTTCATGCGTCAATCAGTTTTAAAGCCCAAAGCTATAACATCACACCCAGAAGTTGTGTTGTTCTTCCTGCTGAAGGTAAATCCCAACTTGCACAGCCTACCGTGTCATGTTTTCCCTGTGTGGTCGCTGCGCCTTTTCTAGTCCGAGTTTGGTAAATATCCCCACCAGGGCCATGATGGCCACCACTCCGCAAATGACGTAGACGATCATGTTGGTTTTATCCTTGGTCGGGTCGTGCCTGGGGTCGTTCTTCTTGTACGGGGTTTGACCCTTGAGCCACACGGGCGTGTCGTAGTTCTTGCACGTGCTCTGGTCCAGGCGCGAGTCTTTGTACGCGCAGCAGAAGCGGAAGCCACAGGTGCCGCAGCAGTACAGGTAGCTGCCGGTCTGGCAGATGAACGGAGGGTCCCACTGGCCCATCACGTCGTAGTAGCCCCTGCACTCGTCCTGAGTGTGTGGAGCCTCGGACACGGCGCCGTCCTCATCCATGGAGCCATTAGAGCTCGCGAGCATGATGAAGCCGTCCAGCTGCTGCTCAGGCTCGCCGTCCGCGCGACAAACCAGCACCATCACTTTCACCAACAAATACTCGAAAAGCAAAGCTGTCCGTTTCATTCTGCAGTTGCGTTCCTCTTTGAGGAGAAAACGAGCTGGAAGAGAGAGAGAGAGAGAGAGAGAGAGAGAGAGAGAGAGAGAGAGAGAGAGAGAGAGAGAGAGAGAGAGAGAGAAAGAGAGAGAGAGACAGAGAGACAGAGAGACAGATAGAAGTTGATGCTAGCAGTCGTCAGAAGACGGGAATCCAAGTGGAAATATACGGCTGTGCGCAGAATCTACTCATTTTGCAAAGGCTGTGGAGCCGCGCGCGCTCGTTGGAGCTCCTGTGCAGGGGATGCGCTAAAGAATTCGAGCAGTAGCCCAAAGTGGAGGCAGCACCCGCGCGCGCGCAACATGCATCACACTGACTGAAGAGGAAAGAGGGATATGAAGGAGCTCGTGTACAGGGAGAGGAGGAGGAGGAGAGGGAGGGATTAGACAACACTGCACGTGTGCTGAAAGCTTCATTGCGTGAAGTTTATGAGCATGGCATGTACGTGCGTGTTTGTCATGTCGTCAGAGATGGAGGTGGACATGGTAGACTGTATCCATACTTAACTATAAGCATCCATACTTGGGTAAGTAATGACGCAGAAGTACCGAGTAACTGCAGAAGAAGGAAGAGTAAACACAATAGTTCGCCACAATGTACACTAAAGTATGGAAGATCATTCCTGCCACTATCTAAGCCAGTATCTCAATTATGATATACTATCTCATAAATATGACTTACTATCTCATAATTTATGACTCACTATCTCATCATTTATGTCTTACTATCTCATGCTATTTCATAATTATGATTTTCTTATAATTATTATTTACTTTCTCATAGTACAACCCTGTTTCAAAAAAGTGTTTTTGTACAAAATGTACATAAAAAACAAAATGAAATGACGTATAAATCATTGGAACCCTATATTTAATTGAATATGGTACAAATAACACATTAAGTGTTGAAAGTGAGAAATTATATTTCTTTTCAAAAAACCTCCAACATTTGGCAGCACAGGGGCATGTTCACCAGCATGTTGTGGATCTTGTTTACATATGGCTTCTTCTTTACAGGGCGAAGTTTTAACTTGCCTTTGTTGATGCAAAGACATCCAACATTGTTCTCAGGTCTGCAGTGAGTTCTCCAGACTCTCAGAATCTTTTAATGATATGTCACAGACCTGTTGCCAATTCACCTAAATAGCTGTGCGATTGTTCAGCATTTCAGGATTATTCAATGCCTTTCTTTACAAAAGTACAAACCCGGAAATGTTGTCAAAATCTGATGTCTAAACACACTTTTTTTAGGATGTAATAAAAAATAAACATTTACTAAACACATTTACTGTACAGGCTTGTTTCTTCAGAATTTTTTAAATCATGTTTTGGCATTTTCTTTTAATTTAAATGGGCAAAAATCCAAAGTGTATATATAGAATGCAAATACACTAGCCTTTCATAACCACACCATATATAAAAAGTGATTAGGCTATGTGGCCCAAATTTCTCAAGTTTTTTGCACCACTGCTTTGAAAAACAGACCAAAACAGATTCAACACAACATGCAACTATTTCAGTGACAGTTTGCATTTATCATTTTAAAGTGGGATATCACTGAGCTCTGTATGTGGCAGGCCTGAATAAAGGTGTTTAGTTGCACTAGGCACTGCACATGCTTGGATACAACGTTTTCTGGATACATGGTCTTCATTACACATTACATATTAAGTATCCATCACAGACTTACTCATAGGCATAATGCAAACTGGGAAAAAACAAAGATGCTACAATGACAGTAAATGATGGACCTAACTGAATAATAGGTCAGAAGGTAGGCCAGCTAGTACATTCACTCTACCCATGCTGTAAAAGGCTTTGAATTAGGTCAGTACAAAAGAATATGGGCTTAAAGGGGAATATCCTGGAGAACTGACTTTTTCTTTAACCCTATTAACCAGCATATACAGGCAATTCATGGAAACTAGCATGCAAAAACAGTCGATTGTGAATGCAGCTCATGGTGCGTCTATTAAAGCGGACAGCGAATGACACTCCAGCAGTGCTGCTGTGTCTGATCCACAACGTACACTGAAACTGCAACTTGAAATTGACAGTGCATCCAAGTGTAAATGTCACCTTTAGATTGATGGTACAAATTGTTCAAACTGATTTTCACTAATACTGAACTGAGTGCATGGAAAAGCAGAGCAGGCTAACTGCCCTAACCATGTACAAATGTGATGGCATGTAAACATTTGACCAAAAGGATAGAAAAAAAAAAGTCTTCCTTTAAACGATAATACTTCTAATTTTGCTCAGGTATTTTTGTAAAGCAAGGGACTTCATTCTCTGTTCTATTTTAGTCATTGGCTTTGAGTCACAACTGTCAATTTTGCCTTTTATTTGTTTAATGCTTTAACTTCATTGTGTTCTGTTCCTTCAGCAACTGGACTGCTTTGTTGTTGCTCATACTTCTGACTTTTGAACTTTCACATTTAATTTTACATCAAAATGAGCTAAAAAGTGTAAAACAAAGAGAAACATCGATCAGTTTCTTTGCTGACATGATATGATGTACTATAGTTCTGTAAAAAAAACAATGAAGGATTGGTGAACTATCTATCTGTCTATACCATTGCTTATGTTTAGGCCTACTAAGTGATTCATTATTTGAAATAATATTTGTTATACTCACATGTGAGTACAGTCGCCTATAAAAGGATTGTATCATTGGCGTTAGAATAAGACAGACAGAGGAAACAAAACACTTTTCTTTTATTGAATACAGCAGCAGTGGGAAACAGCCTACGAATGCCAGCTGAAATTGAGTACAGCAGAGCAGATCACCATCCTTACATTCTACTGTATGTGTGGACCTTACAGTTTCTTACCATGGTCGTGGTGCTCCCAAAAGCCTGTGCTTCTGTGACCTCACAAGCCTGTAGCTGGACACTAAAGTATACACTATATTGCCAAAAGTATTTGCTCATCTGCCTTCACACGCACATGAAATTGAGTGACATGCCATTCGTAATTCAAAGACTTGAATCTGATGTCGACCCGCGCTTTGCAGCTATAAGAGCATTAACTATTCTGGGAGGGCTTTCCACAAGGTTTAGGAGTGTGTTTATGGGAATTTTTGGAACATTCCTTTAGAAGTGCATTTGTGAGATCAGACACTGACATTGGAAGAGAAGGCCTGGCTCACAGTCTCCACTCTAATTAATTCCAAAGGTGTTCTATCGTGTTGAGTTTAGAACTGTGTGCAGGCCGGTCAAGTTCTTCCACACCAAACTTGCTCATCCATGTCTTTATGGACCTTGCTTTGTAAACTGGTGCGCAGTCATGTTGAAACAGGAAAGGGCCATTCCCAAACTGTTTCCACAAAGTTGGGAGCATGAAATTGTTCCAAATTCAGACTTCCATTCACTGGAACTAAGGGGCTTAGCCCAGCTGCTGAAAAACAACCACACCATAATCCCCTCCACCAAACAACGCACTTTGCACAAAGCAGTCAGACAACTACCATTCTCCTGGCAACCGCCAAACCCAGACTCATCCATTGGATTGCCAGACAGAGAATCATGATCCATCACTCCAGAGAACACATCTCCACTGCTCTACTAGAGTCTAGTGGTGGTGTTCTTTACACCACTGCATTTGATGCTTTACATTAAGCTTGGTGATGCAGCTGCTCGGCCATCGAAACCCATTCCATGATGCTCTCTACACACTGATCTTGAGCTAATCTGAAGGGCGCTTGAAGTTTGGAGGTTTGTAGCGATGCACGCTATGCACCTCAGCATATGCTAACCCCACTATGTCATTTTATATGGCTTACCACTTCGTGGCTGAGCTGCTGTCTTTCCCAGTCGCTTCTGCTTTGTTATAATACCACTGACAGTTGACTGTGGAATGCTTAGTAGTGACTGGACTTGTTGCACATGTGGCACCATATCACAGTACCATGCTGAAACTCACTGATCTCCTGAGAGTGATCCATTCTTTCACAAATGTTTGTAGAAGCAGTCTGCATGTGTGGGTGGTTGGTTTTATACACATGTGGCCATGGAAGTAATTGGAATACCTGAATTCAACGATTTGAATGGGTGAGTCAATACTTTTGGCAATATAGCATAGTTAGGTTATTCAGAATCATGATGTTTGCACTATTCATATAAAATACTATACTATCTCTCCAGTATTTCCTTGTCCTGCATATTTAGTGCATTGTGTTGTGTTCATTATTGAACATTCAGACAAGTTGTTCATGGTTTTGTATAGTATTGCACTGGGAACCTCTTTTTGTTTTACTGTACTGTACTGTAAAATGTCTTTCTGACTTGTACTTAGGTCTGGTAAATACAGACTTTGTAGAAATGTTTCATTATAATAGGATTAAAAAGTAGTTTTTAATGTTTACCTTGACTCATTTAAAAGTATGGTTCCTTGACATTTAATCAGTGGTTGGTTGTTTTGCTTAATTGAGTGGACATGTAGCTATGCTTACTAAGCTTAGTGTAAGAAATCAATTCTAGTTTTACTTTGCATTCTAGGCCTCTAACATGTCAGCAACAGCGAACTTAAAAAACTTAAAAAACTCCCGAAAAATGATCCCCACATTAAGGGTACAACAGCAGTAGTCCCTTACTGGCAGAGCAGCCTGACCTTTTTTTGGTTGCCATAAGATAAGGAGACCAGAAACTACCATGACCATCACGCCTGCTTCAGACACCAACAGTCAGATACTCAATGTACAGCCAACTGATGTCATATACACACTCCAAAAGATCACTACATACTGTGAGTGAAGAGGGTTAGTAGGTTTAAGTTCCTGGGCCCCTACATCTCTGAAGATCTCTATTAGTCAATAAACACAGACACACTGATTAAAAAACACAACAGCGACTTACCTTTGTGAGAACTGTCAAGAAGGTTAATCTGTCATTACAGTTTCTGGTGTCTTTCTATCGTTCAACCATTGAGAGTGTCCTTACTTACGGGATACTCGTGTGTATGGCAACAGCATAGCAGCTGACAAAAAGGCTCTGCAGAGAATCATAAAAACAGCAGAGAAAATCACCACGCACATCCGCCTACTCTGGAAGACATCTACACCTCCTGCTGCCTGCGAAAGACATCTAACATCAAAAAGGACCCATATCATCCAGCACATGAACTATTTGAACTTTTGTACTCAGGGAGGAGATACAAGTCCATCCGGGCATGGACCACAAGACTGCTGAACAGCTTTTATCCCAAGCCATCACTACTCTAAACTCTGCACTCAAAAACATGCCATAAAAGCATTACTACACTGAACTCTGCAATGGGAAAATGCAGCTATAGATACATCTGTGCAATCTGTCGAATACCTTTAAAGAATAAATACATTGTTAATGCACATGTCTGTATAAATGGTGAATGTTAAATGCTTTTATAATTTTTATAATATATACAGACCACCCCAGTTTCTTCTCAAATCAGCATCTCCACATGTACAGCACATTCTTAGTGAGGAACAGAAGGCTGGGTTCTAGTTTTACTGGCGGATACAGAGAGCGTCTGGTTCATAAGAACAAGCAGCAAACACACAGGACAACACAGCTACAGACTGGCAGAGGGCGAAACCACTCTCTACTGACAGTGATGAGCGCCACCTCATTCGAATGACACTTAACCACTGTAAGATAACCTCAAGTGACTGACAAAAAGACTGGTGAGCGGTGACTGGGGTGAAATGCACAGGCTTCTGGGGGCGTCATTAGTCATTTTCTAAATAAACAGATCTAAAATACAATATTTTATCTGGAATTTGGGAGGCATGTTTCCAGTAGTGTATAGAATAAAACAAAATAGCATATTCTGGTAAAAAAAAAGAAAGTCCAATTGTTGAGTAATGCAGGTGCTGTCAACATCATAATATAAAGAAATTAAACATACAACGAAATACCTAAATATTATAATCACTATGTAAATTATTTAGATTTATTTATTATTTTTGATTCATTATTTAGATACAAATGCACTTCAAACATATCTGCATTTCAAAAGCGCAGATCCATTAACATTATGTTCCAGTAATAACCATACTGTGTTTTCACTCCAGCGTGGGTTCAGTTCCCATCTCTCCTGGCTATGTTAGGTAGCCTAAGTGCAGTACGTGTAAACCGTCTTGTACGCTTTGGAGCTGATCCAGGCAGGCTCTGCTAGTAGATCACCGACAGCATCGATGTGGGGCTTTACTGTCAGTCAGGCAGAAACAGCAGCGCATTCCTCGAGATAACTAAAACAACTACTGGTTTTATGATTCAGAGTGTACACCAGCAGTTGTAACGTAGCTGGCGATGGCAGGAGATGAAGACATTTTTCTAAGAGCACAACAGCGGACCTATAAAGGTTTGACGGAAGGTACAACAACAGCTAGCATCTGTCGTTAGCGGTACTATGGGGAACTGACTGTTGTTAGTTAGCAAGCTAACTCCTAACTCTGTAAGCCTAAACTTGTCAGTCCTTTCTGTTTGTCCGTCGACATGTCTCGTCCTGTATTGTTCTTCTTTTTGTGAGAAAACTAGAGAGTCACCTTTAAACTAACGTTAACCAAGCTTTCATATCCAGCTGTGAAATGTAAACAGATGTAAGACATCATAGTTACTATAAGAAATGAAAGAGAGTAGGTGAATAGATTGTTCATAGGAGTGCGATATAAACACTGCGGCCATGTGCTACCGTTGTTTGTGCTGTATTACATATATATAATGCTATATGGTATATGCACTACTGGTTTAAGTTAAAGTTATCTAGTTACGTTTTGTACAAATCTAATATTAGTAAACCGACACTCACAGGAGTTACATCGGTAACTCGATATTTGCATGAGTTGACAAATGTATTGCAAGGACAGATGTCATTTAAACGTCTACTGTGCTGCTCAAACACATGAGCTTTCTTCACGTGACGGGATAACGTGACATACTCTCATGCTCATTGACAGAGTTGACGCAACAAAGAGGCACTTAACAAACCAGAATGATTCGTAACACCTAGTTGCATATTACTGTATTAGTAAATCATTTCAGGTAAAGTTATCATTCTGAGATATAAAGAACCGGCACACTTTAATTTTGGGCTTTGTAGAAAATGCACGCTGAATCCTGTGTGTTGTGTGATCTGCTGTCGAAGAAGCCTTGCTGTGAAAAGTCAGGAATTTTGATCTGCCTGACACGAGGGGTATTTCACAAAGCATCAGTTAGCTGCATAACTTGAGCTAGAGGGTTTAGTATTGTCCAGTTTTCCTACAGACTCTCCTTTGATTTGTTATCAGACTTGGGAGCAGCTTGTCTGGCCACTGATAGGACTTAGCATGTCACTAAGGACAAAGTGCACATCTAAGCAATGTTCAGATTCTATTATATTCATTAGGTTTACATTATTGTTCAATAGTGTTGGGTTGTTTTTCAAGTGTTTATTAAAATTATGCACATATGCACCACACATACAGACGCTGTACAATATACACTCTACACAGTACACACAATACACACCACACATACAGACGCTGTATAATATACACTCTACACAGTACACACAATACACACCACACATACAGACGCTGTACAATATACACTCTACACAGTACACACAATATACACCACACATACAGACGCTGTATAATATACACTCTACACAGTACACACAATATACACCACACATACAGACGCTGTATAATATACAATACACACAATATACACCACACATACAGACTCACACAGTACACACAATATACACCACACATACAGACGCTGTATAATATACACTCTACACAGTACACACAATATACACCACACATACAGACGCTGTATAATATACACTCTACACAGTACACACAATATACACCACACATACAGACGCTGTATAATATACACTCTACACAGTACACACAATATACACCACACATACAGACGCTGTATAATATACACTCTACACAGTACACACAATATACACCACACATACAGACGCTGTATAATATACACTCTACACAGTACACACAATACACACCACACATACAGACGCTGTATAATATACACTCACACAGTACACACAATATACACCACATATACAGACGCTGTATAATATACACTCTACACAGTACACACAATATACACCACACATACAGACGCTGTATAATATACACTCTACACAGTACACACAATATACACCACACATACAGACGCTGTATAATATACACTCTACACAATACACACCACACATACACACAATATACACCACACATACAGACGCTGTATAATATACACTCTACACAGTACACACAATATACACCACACATACAGACGCTGTACAATATACACTCTACACAGTACACACAATATACACCACACATACAGACGCTGTACAATATACACTCTACACAGTACACACAATACACACCACACATACAGACGCTGTACAATATACACTCTACACAGTACACACAATATACACCACACATACAGACGCTGTACAATATACACTCTACACAGTACACACAATGTACAACACACATACGCTGTACAATATACACCTACACATACAGACACTGTATAATACAGACGCTGTACAATATACACTCTACACAGTACACACAATATACACCACACATACAGACGCTGTATAATATACACTCTACACAGTACACACAATGTACACCACACATACAGACGCTGTATAATATACACTCTACACAGTACACACAATGTACACCACACATACAGACGCTGTATAATATACACTCTACACAGTACACACAATGTACACCACACATACAGACGCTGTACACACATATACACATAATAATACACACTCTACACAGTACACACAATATACACCACACATACAGACGCTGTATATAATACACACAATACACACCATACTACACAGTACACACATTACAATATACACCACACATACAGACGCTGTATAATATACACTCTACACAGTACACACACAATACACCACACGTACAGACGCTGTACAATATACAATAATATACACTCTACAGAGTAATATACACTACACAGTACACGCACCACACACTGTACAATACAGACGCTGTACAATATACACTCTACACGCAATATACACTATACACAATACACACCACACATACAGACGCTGTACAATATACACTCTACACAGTACACACAATATACACCACACATACAGACGCTGTATAATATACACTCTACACAGTACACACAATATACACCACACATACAGACGCTGTACACACAATATACACTCTACACAGTACACTACAAGTACACACACCACACATACAGACGCTGTATAATATACACTCTACACAGTACACACAATATACACACACAGTACACGCATATATAGACGCTGTACACATATACTCTCTTCTCTGTACACAAAATATACACCACACATACAGACGCTGTATAATATACACTCTACACAGTACACATAATATACACCACACATACAGACGCTGTATAATATACACTCTACACAGTACACACAATATACACCACACATACAGACGCTACATACAGACGCTGTACAATATACCACTCTACACAATATACACCACACATACAGACGCTGTACACTCACACAGTACACACAATACACACCACACATACAGACGCTGTACAATATACACTCTACACAGTACACACAATATACACCACACATACAGACGCTGTACAATATACACTCTACACAGTACACACAATACACACCACACATACAGACGCTGTACAATACACACTCTACACAGTACACACCAATACAGACGCTGTACATATACACTCTACACAGTACACACACCACACATTGCTGTACAATATACACTCTACACAGTACACACAATATACACCCACACATACAGACGCAGTTTTCAAATGAAGGTTTTATTATTAAGGGAGAAAAAAAATCCAAACCTACATGGCCCCGTGTGAAAAAGTGTTTGCCCCTAAACCTAATAACTGGTTGGGCCACAAAAACTGCAATTAAGCGTTTGCAGTAACTTGCAATGAGTCTTTCACAGCGCTGTGGAGGAATTTTGGCCCACTCATCTTTGTAGAATTGTTGTAATTCAGAACATTGAACATGAAAATAAACATAACAGGTCCCTTTTAAGGCTGATATATTTTACTTTGTTACACTAGATTTATTTACACTATTGGATATTCTTATTTTTTTTCTCTCTCCTACATCCATTCCAACATTTTCTGCTGACATCGACCTGACAGAGATGCCTGTAGGGACTGATGCTCTTTCAGGAGCAGATCTGGAACATTATTCATGTCCTTTTGTCTGGCTGCATGTCCTTCAAAGAATCTTTCCTTACTAAATGATGATGGCAGAGAGCAGATTTAGGAACTTGTCATTACTTTCCCCTCAGGAAGATTCTCCTCTCGGAGTTAAAATGGACTTTTACTATAAATTCATGTGGGAGAAAGGATGCATGGCTTATGTGCGTATAGAAACATGATGCTTGAGTTTTAAGGTTGAGAATGATAGTCTGCACCGCAAGTACCGCGAGGCGGAAGTGTTTGTGTTTCACCTAAAACAAAAGCTGATGCATCTTTCATTCGTTTATTCCAACCAGGGGAATGTTTTTCCTTGGCAGTGCAGCTGCGGCCTTCATTAGTTTTTCTTGTCCCACTTCTGACAGGTCATTTATGAATATTTTAGAGTGAGATTTGCAAATGTCTTACATAATGTAAAACAAATTGTCATGCTTCAACATCTATAAATGTAGTATTAATTGTTAATGTTTTTTTGTTGACTAGGTGTGCGGATAATAAAGCTGTACATTATATTATTTATTAATGACTAGTTACTGCTCCACAGTGCAGTTGCAGCACATGATGTAGATGCATACATGAACAACCCAATTATTGTAGCTAAACTGAGGTGTTTTTATCAAATTATTAAATAAGACAATGTTTCTATAATTATTTGCCTGTTTGATTGAACATTTGTGGCTTTTGTATTTTAAATAAAAGAGATTTGATGTTAAAATTCTAGTATCGTGTCCACTCTACTAACAGACATGGTCTTCTCATGTACTTCATAGATAAAGAAAAAACATGGAAGGGACCATTCTACTTCATCCAGGCAGCAGACCCTCAGCTGGGTCTGATGAAGGCTTGGAGGGTGGGGGACTGTGATGAAGGAGGAGATGAATGGTCTGAGGAGGTCCAACTCACGAAGCAGGCTGTCCAGGCCATCAATACACTACAGCCACGGCCCCGCCTTTTCGCTCTATGTGGAGATTTGGTCCATGCAATGCCAGGTAAGGTCAGGATTTATTAAGTCAATGGAAATGGAATACCTAAACTGTATTTGATCATCCAAGAAATAGTTGGTGTGCAGAGTTTGCTTATTTGTTTGCACTGGAGCTTACATATAGCTGTCAGTTAGCATTCCACAAACAGCAGGCCTGAATAACAACTTGGTTTATATGGTATTCAATGTACCATTATCCATATTATCAACACTTATCTTTCAAGCCTAGAAAAGGTAGTAGCAGCCATCTTGAAGTTGAATTGTCTGGTTAATTTTCATAATTTAGATACAAGTATGTTATATGGCAGCAGAAGCCACAAGTAAGTTTGTTTGAGCTCTCTTAGTCACTTGTAACTTGATGATTTAGATGTGATGATCTACAGTTTGTCCAATGTTAAGTAGAATTTGTTAGTAGATATGTTTTGTTATAACTTAATTAGTCTCATAATTGCAGTATAAAGTCATATGACACCTAACATGTCTTGACTGGCCAACTACAATTGGGGTTGGGAAATTTCTGCAAGGAGGTATGTTTAGAAGTTGGGTTTGCGTTGTTTACAGGCTATATTTCCCTGTATTTTACATTTCTTATGTGTCCTCTGTATTATTCTTGTACAGTTCTACTCTACTTCTCCTTATTGTTGAGTCTGTGCTCTGAACTGATGCCGGCACTGTTTCAGCAATTTGAGAATCATCCCTATACGCATTATAAGATGTGAGCTGGTTCATAGATTTATTTTTTTGACTTTTTTTCCAGTTGTGGTGGTAATTAAAAACCTACTAGTATTAATAAAATATATAGCTTTTTAAGTGAAAATTATAGCATTGCTTAGTTAATAGGATTCCAGATTCCAGGCACTATTTAAAGTTTAACAATTGCAAAATAAGATGTTTGCATCTCTCTTTTCTTGGCACACAAGGACTCATTGAAATGATGAAACATTGATACAGCATGTAGAAGAGTAAAACAAGACATGAGCTCTTATTTTACTGCATTTTTTATTTAGTCAAATTGTGCATAGTCAACAAACCAGATGGACCTAGACTAAACATTCCCACTCTTTTTCTGAAGTAGTGCTCAGAGAACGTTTCATCCTCTGTCATCTATCTCCCTCCTTCTATCCTATCTCACATGCATGCAACTCTGTGTTTTAAGCTTCATCGTATTGTTGCCCCAAGCCTCGCTTGTTTTTGAGAAGTGTCAACTGAATTAAAATCAGTATATATCTTGAAATGTGTCTGGGAAAAACATGCACATATGGGATTAGATGGTTTTTTTATTGTCATGGAAACAGCTAGCAGTGTAAGGGTTTTTTGGAGAATGCCTTTTCAGTAAGTCTTTTAAAGTTGTCTTCTGTGTAGTGTCTCAAGTGGCGGGTATATACAGGTGCATGTGTCCCTGCTAGCTGCCCACATGGCTCCCAGCACCTTCAGCCCATGTCCTTGAAGTCTTCTAATTGACTCGGTCCAAAAAGTTACACACAACGACGAATCAAAAGAGCCCCAGAAGACAGAGATAGGTGCTAGCCCTGTATTAGTGTATTCACTCGCTGGTGGAAACACCTCCTGGCTAAGAATAATTCCTTTCCCCACTTCTTTAAAATCTACAGTGAATTCATTTAAACAATGCCAGAATAATCTAAATGATTTGAGTGGTTGTGTTTCCTTTAGCTAATCCTTTAGTTTCAAGTTACAAGTTCATTTTGGAATGTTAGAATCAATTATAGTAATTTTCAAACAACACAAGCTTGTTTTTGCCCAACCGTAATTCTATTTTTCAAGTGTTAAAAAAGCCCCCCCCCAGCCCCTCCCCGTCCCAAAAGACCTCCATTCACATTTGTGTATTTACATATTTAAAAATTAAATCAAACCTTTATGCAAATGATCATGACATGATGAATTGAATCATTTCTTAATGCTTAGTTAAATAATAGGAGTAGAAGAAAACATACAGCATATTTGTGATATATTGCATGGTAATATTGTATTAATAAGCAAATTTAGTTTATTTAGTTAATTTAATTTCAAATTAAAAAAGTTATTGGTACAGTAATATGAAATCAGTTGTCAATCCTCATACTCAGTATGGTGCTGAGTTTTATCAGGTGAAGTCAGCAGAGGTTGGTCAAAACGAAGATGAAAGAAAGAAATGAGAAATGTGGTCTCCAGTCTGGGCTGTTCAGATATTTTTTCTGTGAGGAGATAATTTGCATTAATAAATTAATAAATCATATTTTGTTACAGTATAGAAATGCTGAGCATATCTCAAAATTGCAATGCGGTGATTTAATGTTTAAATTGCATTGTGATAATATCATGGGGCTTTTGGTGATGCTATTAATAAAAAATTATAATTATAAGTATGGAACAGTCACTAAAGGTTATTACTTAGGCTCTGTGTGGATTGGCAATGTTCTCTTTTTAAGATAATTTTCCTTCACATAAAAATCACTGTGCCAGATCTGTGGCCATGCCATCCTAGTTTTATTTCACCAAATGATAAGCAAAATCATATCATTCCTCTTGTGAAAATCTTTGAAGGCTTTATAGTGTCATATTCCTTGATTTAATGTGAACCCTGAGGCAGTGCGTGGCCTGATGGGTGTAATTTGTAGGACTGGTTATGAGTAGGGGCTGTAAAGGCACAGCTGGTTCTCTGGGGGGAACTGGGGACCTTTAAACAGCCTGGCGTCAACACCCATTACCGTCAGGTCCCGAGAGCAGATGGACTGTGGCAGATGCATTACATGGCCCGTCCGTCACGCAACTTCTCTTTCCCCACACAGAAATCAACACAAACCCCCTCTGACATTTCCTCTCTTCTGCTCACCTTATGAAACGGTCAGAGGCAACGACTTTGTGGAGATTCAGCTCAAATGTTAAGTCAAAGGAAAGACACATGCTTTTTATTTGGACTGAACCTCTGAAAGGTATGGTCCAGTACTGTTCAAACTGTATCTGCTGTGTATCAGTTTATGATCGTTTACACCACAGACAAGTTTGATGTGTTAGCCTGTACAGTAGAAAAGTACAACAACAAAAAAACACTGACTTGACAATGGCAAATCAAGCTGTGACTGTAAGCTATTTATTCTTCTGGGCTGATAGGGTGCTGAAGCCTCTGCCAGTGCTTATAGGGCAGAAGGCAGGAAACACCCTGGGCAGGTTGCTAGTTAATCACAGCGCGCAAAATAGTCCCCGTTCTTTAAAAGTCTTTAAAAGTTATTCACATGTTTCCTTTGAAGTTTCTAGTTGCAAGCAAGTTGTCTCCCAGGGTATGTTGTTTAGTATTCAGTTTTTAATCTTAATAATCTAAGTAGCTTGGTAACAATTACAAAATGAATATCAAATTGTGTACTTATGAGTGAGAAATTAAAATGTTTATCCACTTATAGGCCTTTAGAGTTTATGGGCTGTATAAGGCCGACCCTCAGAAGTAGCCTTACCACTTTAGGTTCCCTGATGGCAATTAAAAGTAAGCTCTGGGCTATGTTCAGTGCACAAAGGAAGACACTTGCTTCGGCCGCTTCAGGCCTTATTGGTGTCCAGATCAGCTTCTGTTTCTGCAGCCATCCTTCGTGTCTTTTCCAGCGCCGTCTTGTCATGAACTTCAGGCACTGATATGTCAAACGGGCAAAGCTCTGCACTGTACTAATGGATTCCACTGTAATACCGAAGCAGTCTTGGATTTCATGCAAAGGACTGCCTCTGGCATACAGAAGCAGAGTTCATGTGGAGATATGATTAGATTAAGAGAGCGCTGGACCTGATGCTGTTCTAATGAGGACTACAAAGTCCAGCATGCCTGTGGGCTTTATAAGGGGAGTGCAGTGAGGAAGACGTGAGTAGAGCTTATATTCCCCTCACTGTTCCCTGTCCCTCATATGTTAGCCTCTTAATTGGTGTTGAAAGCAGATAAAAGTGAAGTTCTCCTAGGAGTTGCAGCTCAACAGTGAGGATGACCAGAGGGAAATGATTTATGGAAAAGGGCCAGCCTCCTGTCCTCAGTGTGTTTATCTGATAGACATATCTGTTGGTGGAGCTTTTAATGGCTTTCCATGGGGTTTGTCACTCTGTTTACCTTTGACAAAGGCAAAGGCAAAATGCTTTTAAACGTGGCAGGTTAACAAAGCCTTAGCTTCCTACAAAAAATCTCTAGAACAGCTTTTACCATTTTTTAGCCTTTAGCAGCAGTTTTAGCCTGTTAGTCTATGGAGAGTTTTGACAAATAAGTTTTTAATAAATTTGCATGTTCTTAGCCATTTTGCAGTCGGTTAATATGTTAAATAGAAAGCAGTTTACAAACCAGTTCACAAAACCACAACCTTGGGAATACTGCCAAACTCTACACATGTCATTCCCTTGTCTGTGCACTCATCTGTTACTTGTTAAGTGTTTAAACCACCTTTGGCCCAAAGGATTTTTAAGACGTTTGAGGTTGTGTGTCATTTTGTACTCTGCATGTACATGCACAAATACTCATACTTTTAGCTTTTTCTTGTTATAGAGGATATAAGCATTGTATCACAAAGTTGTAAGCTTGTATGATTTATATATTTTTTAAAAATGGAACGTCTATTGACTTTTAGTGGTTGTTTATCCTCGGTTCATCCTCCACAGTAGCTCTGCTAGCCAGCGAAAGCGCCCTGAATTTCTTCCTCTCACCTTATCAAGCTTCCGGTCTTCCTTAGGGAATTAGTAAGATGCCCCACTTGTCACATAAGAAGCTAACAAGAGCTGTTATTACTGAGCTTCAAAACTGCCTTTCACAATCTGCTTTTACTCTAGAGAAACATGATTGGACTGTTTACACATCTCTCTTGTCTTATGGGTAAAAATATTTTTTCCTTTGAAACCAAGTCACACGTCTAGTTCCTGCTTACTTTTAATGGTTGGAATGACCTGAGGTAAATATAGAGTAACATGAGTTGTTGTTTGTGAAATTCTTGACAACGAGTTCTTTGTAGGCTCTTTTCGTCTGCAGTCGCAGTACACTTTGATTTCATCCAAAACAAGAATAGGCAGCTTCAAAAACACGTTGGAGACTGGTGTCACTGAAAGTGTCTCCGAAGGAGTAAGTTGATGGGAGAAGTAAAATCATTTGTATTATTTGTTTATTTAATAATAAACAAAATTAATTTATTTAATAATTTTGTATTGGCCCATTTATTGCAAATGTTTATTCTGTGAAGTGATTACAAAAAAGAAAACAATAAAGTTTGAAGACCAATGCAGAGGTATTGGTATAATAGTAAAAGTTATACTCTTTGCCCATGATGACAAAACGTGTTGTGATAAAAAGCCTGTTGTTTTGTATTAATTATGTCTCATCCGTGGCTTTTTAAACCAAATAGAGATATCTTCCTGTTTGGCAACACCTGAAAAAATGTATATTGACAATGTCTGACAGGGAACTTCGCAGCTAATTTAACTTTGAATAGCTTATTAAATAAGCTGCATATTTATTATGTACATGTTGTGTTGAATTCATTTTTATTAATAAAAATATTGACTTATTACAGAAAATATCTTGTTTTTCATCTGTTAAGTATGTACATATGGCTTTGGAGCCAAATCATGCATGTTTCTCCACAAGGCAGAGTTATTAGCCCACAAGTCACTTTTTTGACAATCAAGGAAAACAAATATGAACCCACACCAGTAGGCTTTAGTCACTTTCTACAATCAAAAGATGTAACTCATGATACATTCAAAATTCAGTTTATCTTGTATGTGATTTTCAGTAAATCTGTTAATGCTAAAATACTTGGAAGCTAAAGATTAAATGGAAGGTAAGTCTTGCTAATTCGATGAATGTAAATGTAATGTAACTCCTGAGTTGTAAGGGCTCCCTCAAATGCGAAAATCCTTTTAATCTTCTACAGGTTCTGCTTTCAGAGAAGAGCAGGAGAGGGACCTGAAAGAGGTTCTTCGGGACACTAATCCAGACATACCCCTAATTTTTGTCAGTGGCAACCACGACCTGGGGAACACACCTACACCAGAAACAGTGAATCAGTACCGCCGTTCCTGGGGTGATGATTACTTCAGCTTCTGGTTGGGTGGGGTGCTTTTCCTGGTGTTGAACTCTCAGCTTTTCTTTGATGGATCTGGATGCCCTCAGCTGGAGCAGGCTCATGAAGCCTGGCTGGAGCAGCAGCTACAGAGTGCAGTCCAAAGTTCAGCACGCCACGTCCTCATCCTCCAGCACATCCCTCTCTACCTGCAATCCCCCAATGAGGAGGACGACTACTTCAACCTGCAGACAGCCAAGAGAGAGAGTCTAATCCAAAGGTTTCGTCAAGCAGGTACAGATTATGGGGCTAATGTTAGTAATTGTCTAGAGTGTAAATCTAGTAATTTACTTTGTATTCAGTTATAATCCTTTAGAAAAATGTATAATGAAATATCAAATTTCACCACAATCTGATTATTTCAAACTGGGAACTCAGGAACTATTTACACTGTTGTAGAATAGTCGACAATAAAAATAACTTTAAGTTTTGACGACTTTTATTTTTGCATAAAACAAAAAGCACCTACCATAATTACTTTAGTCTAATGTTCCAAAATCAAAGCTGTTAAATCTCCACCCCCAGGTTGGGAGAATGATGTTATATCATCAGCTGCTTCAGACTTTGAAGACAAATACATGTTATATATAACTATTTAACCTTCTGCCTCACACAGTTAGGTAAAACTACTGCAAGAACATTAAGACAGGGAAAATCTACTGTACCTGAGCTCCATTTCATTTTGGAGTGGATAATTTACAGCCTGACTAATATACACCTTAAAAGTAGTTTTGGGACACTCAGACACACTCTAAATATACATTTGTTTATTTATTACTTTTCAAGCTAAATTTAACTTTTTTTTTTTATCCGACACATAACTATACCCATCAAGGTTTACTCAAATTACACTTCATACACAGGTACTCAAGCAGTAATGGGATAGATATCAGTGTTTTTTTCTTTTATCAAGATTTTGTTGGATATTCCACCTTTTGCATGTTGCTTTTTTAGGTATATGATGGTGGATGAGTTTGCATGTGTTGGCTTGACCGATGCTTGGCCAGGCATTTTGGATGTTCTGTTATTGATGGCCTGAGCATCTTTTGTCATATACACTCATCATCAAAAATCTTTTCTTGATGCTGACCATGGTACCTCCACTCACAGATTCGTTGATCATCTCCACAAAGACAAAAGCGGGACTAAAGATGGGCGTTTATCTGTGAAATAGCAGGACCATGAGTGTATATTGCGAGACCGGGAGTGTATATAATTTTATCATGAAGGCATAATATTTTTGACAAGATAAATTAAGTTTCCTAAACCAATATCTGTCAGAATGTCAATGAATGCAATATCCCTGAAAGTTCTTGAATATAGTAAAAATAAAAGCTTCAGTTTCAGTTATTATATTTCAGTTAAAAAATTCTTGTTAAAAAAACTTTGGGATTAAATAATTATTAACATGACTACTTTATAAACCACAATTGACAACCAACATTCTGTGAGCCATGTGAGTCATTCAATGTTTAACTATATTACACCACAACAGGTGGTTTTGAACAGAAAACATCACCATGGTTACAAAAACAAAAACATACAATTTATTCAAACATTTACCATGGGCTTTATCATAAATTAAATTATTAAATTATTAAATATAAGATAATAAAGAGTAAAAAACAAACCACAGGGTTTATGGGTAGCTCCATGCCGTACAGTCTTTAGTGCTACAGTATTTTTTAATGATCTTTATGATTGATTAAAAACTTCTGATGTTAAAAATATAATTGTACCGTGATTGGACACAAAGTTTTTCACAGGGAAAAAATTATTGCTGGTGTTTTACCAGTACGCAATTGTAGGTGACAGGTTTAAATGTGGGCTGTACAACCAACAATAATCCATTAAGTTCTATTATAATAAAATCATCTTATTACAAACACACATTTTATATTAATTGAAAGGGTTTCACTAAGCATTGTTAGAAAAAACATTTTAAATGACACTTTTATTGTTGCCAGTAAAAACTATGATTTTCGAAGGGTTACAGGAACGGCCCATTTAATATACTCACATTCCATATGCCTTTGCTCCCCACATCATCAACATTTTTATAAATTCAGAAGTTAATTCTGTCCAGTATAGGAGATGTGTAGCATGCCAAGTTAATTATTGATTTCTGATCTTGGTACACTGACATTTTGGGTTGCATGGTGTTTTATTTAAAAGCTGTGTGAACATTCTCCTATCGCTCCTGTTGCTCGGTCAGTAAGCAGGTTTCAATCTGAAGGATTTAATGGGAAAAAAAAATTCACTTTGAAATATGTGACAGCATATAGGGCAACCCTGATGAACACAGTGGAAGCAGCGATTAAATTTTAACAATCTTTAGTGTCATTAATGTCACAGTTTTAGTCATGTGGCTTTTCATCAACAAACGTAAAAATTACAACACAGTCTGAAAAACTAATTGAGAGCAGAGTTATAGTTTATGGTGGATTTGACTTTATAATGTAAAGAATTTTTATAGCTAGGTCGTATTTTTACCTGTTTTCAATTTTTGTCGCAAAATGTGTGTAAAGTCAAGCCTGGGTAATGACACATTTTGTAGGATCTGCCTCATCACACATCTGAATACTTCCTCGTCCAGGTAAGGCACCGCTTCTACAGTGCATGATTGAGCTCTGCTTCTGAGTTTAAGCCCGAATGTTTCTGATGTGTGTTCTTTTAGAGTAAATCTGGCTATGCTTGCACTAAGTTGGCTGGCTAGCAGGGGCCCTTTCTTCCCAATGTAGGTTTTGAGTTCTTCTCTAAGCTGTTTGACGGAACTGGCTTTGGCTGGCTTGACATGCTTCTGGACTTTTGTGGTGTAGGACAGCCATTGGAGTTGTTATAACTGAATATATAAGATGTCTGATGTGTAATTTTTAATATTTTGAATGAACAGCCACTACAGAGGGCCTTGTGAGTAAAACAGTAAAATAAAGCACTTTTTGTTTTTATTCTATTTGGTATTGATATTAATCATGGCACATTTAATGTTGGTCAGAAAATCCATCAAATCCACAAATAAGAGGGATAAAAGGAAGCAATAAGCCCATATAAGCAAAACAATAAACCCATAATTCCTATTAATGTTACCACTGAACACAAAGGCCTATAGAAGGCTCCTGCCAACAAACCCATTCCCCTCATTCTGTCCAAGGCCTCAGATCTAATATAATGCTGCAAATTTTATTCATTCTATTTCTATAAGGCGGGGAGACTGTGGGAAGATCATCTATTTTGAGTCATTTGCCCTCGGGGAAGACAGTGCTGATCAGTTAGATCTTTGTTAGCTGTGCGGTTGCTCTGCATTGTGTGGCATTTATGATCATTAAGATAATGTACTGTTACTGATCTCTACCATTGCTCTGAATCTTAATGCCTCTGCATACCCTCATGTATTTTTACAAAATTCTCAGAATGTAATTTTAGAATCATGACCATCGTCAATAGTTTATTATGAAACTAGATAAACGTATCAAGTAAGGTTTTACCTTAGGGCATGAAGGCACGTGGCAGAGTTATTTAACGAAAGGGAAGCATGTTCTTATATAGCTCACTGACTAAGACGTATGCTGGATTTAATTGAGCCCCTTCATCCCTGGGTTTATGACCCTGTTATAATGTTATTTACTACTCTGCATCATCCAGAATTAATATTTTAAAAAAAAATCAAAAGTTTTTAAAAACTTTTGCATATAAAAGTTGAATTTGTACGCAAAAGAAAAGAAATGGAACGGTGAAAGAAGGTGGTTATGTGGATTTTATCGTCTGTTCGTTCGTGAGAGTCAGGTATCTTTAATTTCGGATCCTCATTTAGCTATTTCGCTGAGACCATTTCTGTAGTACGGTTGCCAAGAAGTGCAAAACAAATTTATATTTCAGAAAACAAACTAACAAATTTAAACCTAATTTACAAGATGTGAATCTCTTACAAACTTTGAATTCTCATGGAAAAATGGGTCTAAAACACAAGAAGTGCTTGTTGTGGACCCTTGTCAATCAAACTGTTTCGTGGTGATAGAGCGGGTGGAAGAAAAAACGTCTAAACCATTTAGAGTTGGAAATGTTATGGAAAGTAAGTAGGCTGTAATGCTAGCTATAGGGGACATATAGGCCGCAAAATGGACAAAAGATGCTTTAGCGTCGTGACCATCCAAAACTACACTCACTCTACCATACAAAACAGTTTGATTGACAAGGGTCCACAACAAGCAAACACACCTGTGTGTTAGACCTACCCTTTCCGTCAGAATTCGCAGTTTGTAAGTGTTTGGTACTGGTAAAAGTGGTTCACGTCTTTTGTGCTTTTGTGATTATGTTTATTAAAATCTTTTTTTTTCAGCCTTAGCTAAAATGATCATTGTCAAAGATTGTCCACTGAAGCTAACCCGCTATCCCCATTCCATCATGTTGTCATATACTACCTCTTAGTTGGTCTGCATGGTACTGCACATTGCTTCTGATGTGCTGGCTCCTCCCTGGCTCCAAATGCTCCACCCATTGCTCATACTTGCAGCTTATCATGGATATCATTAAGAGTGCTACTTAAACCCTGTCTGCTTGTTTTGTTAGTTGTTTGGTTTCTGATCCCTGCTTTGTCTCCGTGCCTTTGGAAATGTCTCTGTTGTTGCCTGCCTGTGTTATAAGCCCTGACTGTTATCTGGACTATGAGTTTGAAGAAATAACACTGCTCTATGTTTTCTCCTCACTTGTAAATCATTTTGAAGAATTTAAGGTCGTCTGTGCTTTGTCTGGCGATATGTTGCTTTGTGATCATTTTTTGTATACATTCCACAGATTGTTTAGTCTTAGGACAAATTGCTCCTTTAAATTCAGTCAAGAAACAATAGCTGCATTTGTAGAAATTTGTCATATTGTTGTTTGTTGTATGCAGAGGTGTTAATCACCTCAGCAAAATATGATTTTACCAGTGGTTACATTAGCATACAACTGTATGTATATAGTTATGGGGGAGACTTCAGTTTCACCTCACACCTGTACCATTAGGGTTTAAAGGGTTATTATAATTCGAAGTGTCTGTTGGCCATTGGAGGAGATCTTGTTTGTTTAAGACCATAAACTCACGCTTGTAAATATTCCGCTGACTGATTCTGATACTGAATTCCCATTGGAATGCAGCAACACAGCAGAAGGACGATCACCTCATGCAGTCTCAAAGATTACCTCCAACACGGCTCATAGTATTAAATATGTTGCTATTTATTTTTAGAATTCTGATTCATAGCCAGGCGCTAACCAGTACAGAGCTAATTAGCCAAGATAAGCCAAGTGTCTCCTTTGCAATCTCTGGTGCCCCAAAGCTCATAGTCAGTGCAAACCTAGGTAAATTAAGTATGAGTCTGTGTAAACCAAGGGAGCATTTGTTGGTTTGAGAGAAAAGTTTTAGTTTTTATTGGTGAAAAAAAAACATGTTGCTCCTGGCCTTGGCCTTGCATTTGGGTAAATAAAATAAAAAATTAAAAAATAAATAAAAACTTTCCCTTTAGAAGATTTCACCTGTGTCACTGTTGTTATGAATTATTTGAATGAATTACAAACATCACACAATGGTAGAAGACCATAATGTTATGAAATGTTATGAAATTAGAATTTTTCATTTTCTATTGCATGATTCTGTTGGAGCCATGAAATAAACAGGAATTTTGATGTATCCAAAGTGTTTGGTACTGGTATAGTACCAAACACTTTGGGTACAGATATAAACAGCAGCCTTTATTTGTTCATAAGATTCCCATTAAGAACAAGTGACTAATTTTGTATGGTAACTGAAATTTCATCGATGCAGCAAAAAAAAAAAAAAGAAGTGGACACATGCAATAAATTTGCCCCGTATTTGCTTTTTAGATACATGTGTTTTTGTGTAAGTAAATAGAAATGGGCCTAAATGTCGCTGTGATGTTATTTGACAGCAGACTGTAATGCAGTGTTACTAATGCCACTGCTGATGACCCTATTGACTTTGCTCGAAGAGATTAGTCAGGTTCATTAGCTTTTTCAATGCTCCGTCAAAGCCTTACCAGTAGATGGTAAAAGAGCTGTGTCGCCATCTGTAATATTGGTCCCTCATCGAGTGGGAAACAAAACTGTAACGTTTTATGTAACGTCCTCGTGTGAAAGACTCAGCATGAGCAATTTGGGGCACCCTGGAGTGCCATTCTGCATCCATGTACATTTGGATGAAATCATAATTGCTTACTTTGCACAAAGTGTACTAGCTGTCCCTCACGAATGGCTTTATAAAGAGATGTGTGGTGATGAATGAGTGTGATATACAACCAACAGAAGCAGTGTGTGCTCATTGCACATCATTATTCCTTTTCTTCTGTCATGCAAATTATACACAGACACAGTTTGGTGATTAATTTCTCCCAGTGGCCTAATAAGAAGACACACACACACAGACAAATGCGCACACATGCACGTGTGCACGCATCCTCTCAAACTGAGAAATAATTTCTCTCTGTTTAGATAGAAGACGGATAGAGCGCGGATTTACATATCATCCAAATCTGGCTGTCAGCCCTGTAAGCTGTCTGGCTATGAATAGAGGCATCGGCACCACATTAAGCGCGTCTCAAGAGAACTCAAACCAGACCTGCGTCGTACTTCCTTATTCATTAGAGCTCCGTTTCATTTGGTGTGACAGTTTATTTTCGGAATCTCTTACATACTATTTTCTCAGGCCCTTGGCAGGCTTTAGCCTCGCTCAGCTAAAATGCATGGTAGTCCCTTGATGGTAGTATTTCTGTTGTAACGAGCCCTAAAAAGCTGACAATTCAGTGTAATGCTATGAGAAGACATTCACACGATGGAGGAAGCTTAAGCAAATGCTTATTTTCTAGAAAAGTGTATGAACTGTAAATATACAGTAATATACTGAAGTCTTAGGCTGCTTAGAAGTGTCCATTTTGGTAGTAACAATCTGAGAAAATAAAAACAAAATTAAATAGGGTATTTACTTTGCTTTTACAGAGATGCATCTATACACTTTGTTTCATTCTGAGCACAGGTACATGTTTTTGGTATTTGCAGATATCAGTGCAGTAATACGTAACTTGCTGTCTCTGAGCATCTTTTGTTTGGCTGAACTGAATTGAATTGAACTGGATTTTTGCCTTTTCCCCTTTTTTTCTTCAAAGAAATGATCTGCATACATGGTACTCTCTTACGATGTACAGGTTGGCAACAGTAAGAGATACAAAATAACAATCACAGAACCTATAAATCTTTTCAGTCGCCTCCTTGTTTATTCAGGTTTATTCATTGTTTGAATTGAGACCAAAAAACTACTTGGTCATTATTCTAGCGCTGTTTCTGTGATGAGGAGAACATATGTCAGATAGGAAGGTAGGTTACAATGGATACACTAATGAAGAAAAACAAAGTTTGGTGACAGTTGGCTCTAATATTAGCCAACCATAGCCAGCTAACATTATCTCCCACTGTGAAACACTAAACTGACTCTTTCTGGTAAGAATGGGGAGCCAATTTCAAAAAAGTTGATGCTTCAACTCCAGCAGAGCGAGTTAAAGTAACATTTATAGTTTACTTAAGTGCTGCTCACCGCTGTAGCACAAACCCTGCTTCCAGAAATGTTTTTAGATATCCTGACTCATTTTCATAAATTCTTTGTTTTCTTTACGATTTGAGTCGCAGTAAACTTTTGTGGCGAACGGCCGACTCACGTGGGCTTTCTGCACTGAGGCGTGACGTCGGCATGTGCCGAGGAGGTAACATCCAATGAGAAGAGTTGGATTTGCATACAGAGGTGTACGGCTCTCTGCGGGACTTATAAACAGGTTGTATTGGGCGTTGCCAGTTCGTTCTGTTATGTGTGTGCTGTATAAGTGAACAAGTGCTGTTGGGTATCCTAAAGGGGTGATCATTTGGGTGTGTTAATTATCTTCCATTACCAGTGATATTAGTGGCCTGGCTGCAGTTGCGGCCATTCAGCAACCCTGAGGGGTCCTGTTCTGCTATTTAGCTCCACCCATTTGGGAAGCACTTCATGCCTTTTAATAAAAAAGAGCTAAAATGTTTCCAACCGCCTCCGCTGCGTCTTTTCCAACGCCACACTACTATAAGAAACACGACAACAACAAATGATTTTTACTGAAAGATTTCTTCCTTATTCTGATTTCTGTTCCACCTTAAATAGCAGTGCAGTGACAATCTGGATCATTTAGGGTGGACAGGACAAATAGTTAAAAAAAAAAAAAAGTAGAAGCTGGCGATAACAAAGACAATTTCTGAGAAAAAAGATTACGTCCATTATATTTGGATATGCCTAGCCTTAGCTCTGCTTTAGTCAGCCCTTTTCTGACCAACAAGCCTGACACCTGAAACACAAGATCTGGCTTCATAGCAAGAAACGCCCAAAAAATCCAGTCTGTGTCGAGAGTACCTGCAAAGTTTGGCTTTTCCAGTAGGTGCTAATGTTATTTCAGTTCAGTTCATTTCAACTTTGTCATTATACCAATAAAGGGTTGTACAGTATAATGAATCACAGTCAGACTCCTTCTCCAGTGATGTTATATATATGTACATATGAACATATGGAAAATAAGAACTGAACTAGAACTGAGGTGCAGATAGCATATGCAGGAGGCAAAAACAGCTTTGTGCGCATATACAGTTTGTTGAGGTAGCAAAGTGTGGAATTAAGTATGTGGTTGTAAACAGTATAAGATACAGTATCACACAAAAGTAAGTGCACCCCTCACATTTTTGTAAATATTTTATTATATCTTTCCATGGAACAACACTGAAGATGTGACACAGTAGTCAGTGTAAAGCTTGTATACCAGTGTAAATTTGCTGTGCCCTCAAAATAACTCAACATACAACCACCATGTCTAAACTGGCAAAGAAAGTGAGCACACCCCTAAGTGAGAATGGCCAAATTATGCCCAAAGGGTCATTATTGTGTCTGGCCACCATTAGTTTGTAGAACTGCCTTGACTAGAGCTTCACAGGTTGCCACTGGAATGACGACATCATGTAGCTGGTGGAAGTTGAAGACCTTGCGCTACCCCAACTTTCGTTTAAGGATATCCCACAGATATTCAATAGGGTTTAGGTCTGGCACCTTTACCCTCAGTTTCTTTAGCAAGGCAGTGGTCGTCTTGGAGGTGTGTTTGGGGTCGTTATCATGTTGGAATAGTTTCTGAAGGAAGGGGATCATGCTCTGCTTCAGTATGTCACAGTACATGTTAACATGGTGTTGAGGGCAGTCATCATAACGGTCTGCAAGCATAACCCTGTGTCATGCAGCTGTCTGCCAATGGTGCTAACACTAGCACGAAAAACTCGTAGAAGTCTTCACAGCTCACTGAATGCTCATAAACATGACTACTGGGTCAATCTGCCCGCATGGCGATCAAATTGTCGGATCTCACTCTCCATATTTCTTGTTGGTCTCCCAGATCCTTCATGTGGCTAATGTATGCTTTTTCGTATCCACTGCGGCCAACAGGGTGGTATGGTAGTATCCACACAACCAGTATGGTGCACAATGCATTAATAAGACCATCCCGCTTCCCAGAGCTCTACACTGAGACCCAATTCTTCCAACTGCTCTAATTGCTTTGAAACTCTTCTCTGAGACATACTTCACTTATAAATGACAGCACCAGTCATTATAGAAAGCACACACAACAGGACAACATCACATAGTCAGCCAGGTACAGTATTAAGGCCCATACTTGCTTTTATCATATGCACAGCTGTATGTGCATGTCTCACGGTGTCAAACCTATCCACTAAGTTTCATTCCTGTTGGGTGATTCCTTCTGGGTGCTTTTTATTGTGCAGTGTATTTTAGTTATTGAGGCTTCTGTGTACTTCTCAGTTAAATATATGTTTTTGTTGTTTTTCTAATATAAAAATGAATTTAGTCATTTTCACCGGAATTTGAATAAAAAAATTAAGGGCTCCATGCTATGAGTTTTGCACAGTACTAAATATAGTTGTGGCAGTTTTTTGAATTTATTTGTCTAATTTTTTACTCTCTGTGTTTTGCATTGTCCAATTATGTATGCATCAGTTCTACCAGGACAGATTCCATGTACAAGCAATTATACTTAGCCAGATAAGTGACTGAGATTCTAAGCACTTTGCTCACCATTTCCGTCCCATCAAAATTTCCATCCCTCCTGTAGAGCAGTGGTGGATGGATTTCCATTCCAGTTTAAATCCCAGACTCGACAATCAGGGTGGGACCAGTGGATGTAAATTTTACATGACTGTTCATACAAATATAGGTTAAGATGCATAAGAGTGGCCAAATACAGAGAAAAGGACGGTGGGGTTAAAGCACTGGCGGGGCTTCCAGTGCCACTGTGTGAACAGTGCAGAATGTTTTTAAGATGTTTCAGGAATTACAAACTGGCTGTTCCCGCCCAGATGATACTGAGTTTGTCTGTTTGTTTGGGCAAAAGTGAAGCATTATCAAAGTCAGCGCATAACTGTTTATTTTATTTTATTAACATAAACCATATTAAGCACAGTTCATTAAATCATATGAAAGCAAGACTGCATAACCTTCCTCCAAAATGGGAAGACTTTTGCCCACATCTTCTGATTTGCAATCACTAATTTCATGTTTCATGTTTTAGTAACTGTGTTACAGATCGTCTGCTGTAACAATCCTTGTGTCTGCATGTGCAGTCATATGTGAACGTGTTCTTGGTTGTGACATTATCACAATAATGAGTTTAAACTGGTCCATTTGAACAGAATACTGTCGGTGATGGACCGGGTGTGGATGGTACATATTGATTGGTGCAATATTTACACGTGAAATGTATTTCTAAAAAGCACTATTGTATATTTCTAGATTGTGCTGGGAATGCTGAAGACAAGCTGCAGTGAGATGTTATGATGTTAAAGTGTAGTCATTGGCACATTACTGCATGTATAATTATTCTATTTGGTGCTACAGTACAGCGTTGGTCCTTTGAGTACAAGGCTTGTTTAAGAAGCTCTTTGATTTTTTTTCTCTCCCACTATCCGCTGTTTCACATCTGACTTCTCTGGATAATTGGATGCTGGTTTTTTATCTGCTTATGTCATGTTTCTGTTTCTTCTGTTTCCACAGGGGCGGATGAGAGGTTATAATTTAAAATTCCTAATTGAAATGTGCATAATCAAGCAGCTTGTCTTAAAAAAAAATATTATTCTATATATTTGTGATTTGATAAAAAAAAAAAAAAGGAACTCCCCTGCAGGCTATTTTGGTTGCATCACAACACTATTGTGTAATGTTTTAAGGGTGAAGGTGTCTGCAGTGTAACGAAGTTTAAGATTTCTCTGGCAGTGTCAGGAATCATCCTGTGCTTAAGATGTTTGTTTTGTGTTTTGATAATCAGCAGTCTTTAAGAATGTCTAAGACTTGTTTCTTACATAACTGTATAGTTTTTTTGGCAGCTATTCTAATGTACTGCATTAGGAATATGATACAGTTTTAGTTCTATTTGATTTTAATAAATACAGATTACATAGTGTCATTATTTTTTTTTTTTGCTTTTTGTCTAGCACCATCACAGTGGATATAATTCATTTCAGAAACTATTATTGAAGCAATTGTGAAAGAGGTAACGTACAACAAAAACGATGTTTGTGATGGAATAGTTCTCAGAGTTGGTATAAAGAGTTTTCAGAGATGGTGGAAAGAGGAGGATAAAATATCCAAACCAACCATTCTATTCTGACAGAGAATCGAGAAATGAACCAACAGCAGCCCAGCTTTGGTACAAGAGTTCCCTGTTTGTTGCTGTTATCTCTGCTATAGTATGGACTGTATAGACTGTATACCTTAACACATCCATTACCACAGTATGTGGGCTTCAGTTTGGAATATATTTTCTTTTTATAAGCCAAGTCTTGAACGATTTTGCTATAAATTGTTCTGGCAGCCTCTGTTCACTCAGAATAGAACTCATTTATGCCTTCTATTCTGTGCAGACTTGCTTGGCCAACTGAGGTGATTTGTGCAATCAGTCCACTAATCTGTGTTCCTTAACAGCAGAAGTGTGCCCGCTGCTGCAGGGGAGAGACAAACTGAACTTCTCCAACATGAACAGGTTTCTGTGAACATTGTGTAATTTATTTACAGGAAGGCAGTGACCTACGGTTTAGTTGTTAGGGTAATTAGTACATTTTTTTATGTTTTAATTTAATCCAACATTGAGCATGTCTAAAGTGATCAGTTAGTTAATTAATCAGTCAATATCTCCACTGTATGTTTTTTTTTTTTTGGAAATATTTCATGGCACTCCTACATCTTTAGGTCTCCTACCTGTTTCAGTTCAGTGAGTACTTGTGAACTGAACAAACAACCATACCTGATCCAGATTTGCTCAGAATGCTGGTTTCTGCTGTGAGCCATCAGTTTAACAAAAGATGCAATGTGTTCAAAACTTTCCAAACTATGTATTTTCAAAAATAATTTACCGCTTGGAACGGGCATCAAGTACATATTAGAACTGCTGCCACATATTAGAATCACTGCCACAGAGGAAAACCTGAGGTAGGCTGTCTGTAGTAACCAAGCAGCTTCTATGTGAAAGCTTGCTTAATAACGTTACAGTATATTTCCTGTATTAGCAGAGACGTCTGAAATATCCTGGAGATAAATAAATTTTGCTTTCATAAGGTGACCTCATAGTCTGACCTCATAGACTCCAGTGTGTGTGTGTGTGTGCTTCCCTCTGGGCTGCTGTTGGTTCATCACTCGATTCTCTGTCAGAATAAAAATGGCATGTTTTTATGGTGGGTTTGGATATTTTAGCCTTCTCTTTCTACCTACTCTGAAAACCATTCTGTCACAAACTGTTTTTGGTGTACGTTACCTTTTTACAGTTGCTTCAATAATAGTTGCTCTCATCTGTGTTTGATTCACAGATAGCTTCTGTATCAGTAATATACATGTATTTAGGTAATGGCAAAGCTGCTGTCTACTCCCTGCGTGCAACAATTTCCAGTGATAATTATGTCATGTTGTCCCACCTCTTCTTTAGGTGTGAAAGCCGTGTTCTCTGGCCACTATCACCGCAACGCAGGGGGGTGCCATGATGGGCTTGACATGGTGGTGACCTCAGCTATTGGCTGCCAACTGGGTGAGGACACACATGGAGTCAGAGTGGTGGTGGTGACTGCTGATGAGATCATCCATCGCTACCACAGTCTGGACCAGTTAAGCAAGAAGGGAGTGGATGAAGATCTTAAGAAACTTCTGGCATGAGCTTCATTATATTAGGTTTTCCTGAGCTCATTTTGGAGTATGGAGAAACCATACTTCACAAGTTCCTGTACTTTGGCACCAAAGTTGGCATCCCTGGAAATGTATTTGTAATTGTTCAGTACATTTTTTTAAGAAAGTAAAATCTAAAATAAAAACAAAATTGGAAACACAGACCTGTTCGCAGAATCATTCGCAGTAATTTTAGCCACAAAAGCACATGACCAAGGGCAATCAAAAGTATTACTTTAGGTTTTTCGTATGAAGATGGTGATTCAGTAGAACTACAGTGTCAAAATCTAACACTTTACCAGACATTTGAATGATTATTTAAATAGGAAATGATGGTTTAAAACATGCACTGCATCAGATAATAGGAAAACTCTATTTCATTCATATGAGTCAGGCAATGATCAAAGTTTTTGCTTTACAACCAGTCCGTGCCCCAGTTAAAAAAAAAAAAAAAGTAACTTTACTGAAAAATATTCATATAATGTAGATGATGAAAAATGAGGATGATATAAATGCGCTTAAAAAGCATATTACTGAGCTAAAATCCAGGTCCCTTAATCAGAAATCCATTCACACCAATCTAAGAAACTGGAGTATGCTGTTTACACGACCCCTTTAATGAGCACGCTACTGTCAAAATCCAGAAATATTCTTATTGGTGTGCATGTAGACAAACTATTTCAGTTTTTTTGTGGGGGTTAAGTGACTTTAGCACTGTTCATGCTGAGTATCAATAGAGGATGTGATGCTCAAGAACTTACAGAAACAAATCAGAAGTTCCTGCTAGCACCATCTGCATAAGCAGAAATTTAAACAGCCAATTTTATATCCATTGTGTCTGGAATTTCAGTTTTGGCAAGACATTTTTGTATCAGTGCCCTGCAACCAATAATAAATTGAATTTACCATGACATGGTAATACACTGGCAGAGTGGTGCAGCGCGTAGCTCTGTCGCCACACAGCACATAGGGCCTGGGCTTGATTCCTGCATGGGGCGTCTGGGGTCCTTTCTGTGTAGAGCTTGCATGTTCTCCCCATGTCTGTGTGGGTTTCCTCCCACAAAGATAAAGCTGTCAGGTGATTTGGAAATGCTGTTGTCCCTCTAGATGTGAGTGTGTGAATGAATGTGTTTGTGTTCGCCCCACAATGGATTAGCGGCTTGTTCAGTGTTTCAACTGTTTAATCAAAGGCTCCGTTTTAAAGACTGAGCAATTAATTAAACTAGCAGAATCAGTTGAGCTACGGTTCATTTGTAAGTAAAACCTGTCGCCACACTGGCCCATTGTAGATAATATTTGACACCACTGCCTCAATCGATACTTGATAGTATTGACACAACGTCATTTGCCCAACCAAAATGAAGTTTTTTGTGCTCCGCATCAGAAAAACAAATGTAGACTAAAAACAATGTAAACTCATCAAGGGCTTGATTCAAATCTGGCAGGTACTTATGACAGCCCATGTTACATATTCAAAAACGGATGATACATAAAAGCAATATGTTAAAGGAAATATCAAATGAAGATTAAAAAGGTTGGCTGTTGTAAAACACTATAATGTAATGTGAGCCACTGAAAACAACAGCACGAAAAGGCAAGAGCACAGTCCTAAGGTGCCATCAGTGAACTGCTTCCATTATCATTCCCAGCTCTTTATAAGTTTCTCAGTGAAATTTCAATCAGTGGTCTTGAGGCTTCAATCATGCAAATGCATCCTAAAACCCCTTTATGCCTTTCATGCCACAAAATCTTACCATACTAATAAGTAAGTGGAAAAGCAAATGCTAGTTTAACAGCACGGGGCCTTCAAGCTGGTGCTTTGGTGATTTCATTCCCTGCTTCCGTGCCCATTGCACTCTCCCAACTCTGAGAGGTGAGAAGAGGCGAGCTCCATGGAAACCTTTGAAAAGACATTGCCGTTATGACTAGGACTAACTTGTTCAGTTTGTGGAACAACCAAAAACGTTAATGCTGACCTCCACCTTACACTCATGGCTTTGTTTAACAAGATCAGAAATCTACTATGATGACAATGCAACAAGTTTTTTTAGTTATTAAAGAGGCTGATATCTATATCCAAGCTGGGCCTGTGCACTCACTTTTGTCTATCTGTATTTTTAATGCTCAGTCCAGTATGGTGTCAAATACTGTAGGAAAAACGAGTAGTGAGAACTGCTCCATTCTAGAGAAACGTACTGATGTTGAATCCAAGGTCTGAAAGGTTAATAATAAGTAATAAAAAGCTGAATAATACAATTATGCTTCCTGTTATGTGAAATATTTGTTATGTTTTGACGTATGGTTTTAGCCATAATTAGCGTTTAAAAAACACTTTAATGGTGGAAAGAAATGCGCATGTGTTTCAGAGGCAAAAAAATAATAAACTATGTTTTGTTCTTCTGTCATGATGTACATTATATACACTGATCTGGCATTACGTAATGACTACCTCAATCCACACTTTTTATCCGTTTTTATCAGCTTCACATAGGTGCACCTTGTGCTACAATAACAGACTGCGTACTACAGGGGTTGGACAATGAAACTGAAACACCTGGTTTTAGACCACAATCATTTATTAGTATGGTGTAGGGCCTCCTTTTGCGGCCAATACAGCGTCAGTTCGTCTTGGGAATGACATATACTGCGTCCTGCACAGTGGTCAGAGGGATTTTAAGCCATTCTTCTTGCAGGATAGTGGCCAGGTCACTACGTGATGCTGGTGGAGGTTCGTCCTTCTTGGTGGTAGGCTGACATTACCCTGGATACCGTGGCTCTTGATACATCACAAAGACTTGCTGTCTTGGTCACAGATGCGCCAGCAAGACGTGCACCAACAGTTTGTCCTCTTTTGAACTCGGGTATGTCACCCATAATGTTGTCTGCATTGCAGTATTTTGAGCAGAACTGTGCTCTTACCTGCTAACTGAACCTTCACACTCTGCTCTTACTGGTGCAATGTGCAATTAATGAAGATTGGCCACCAGGCTGGTCCAATTTAGCCATGAGACCTCCCACACTAAAATGACAGGTGTTTCAGTTTCATTGTCCAACCCCTGTAGGTGCAAATGTGCTATAATAACAGACTGTAGGACTGCATACTGTGTACTATGTTAATCCAGTTTGTACAGTCCTTTACCATGCCTTTATTAAACTGTTATTTTCCACAAATGATTGTTCCCTATACATAGAAAACAACAGCTTCATCTCTTGCAGTTTGCTGGTAATCATGAAATCTCATGATCACAACACTTGGAAGGAATTTCCACACATTCCTCCTGGAAAACTATTCACATCGATGAAATAATGTATTGCACAGATTACATTTTAACTAAAGAACTAATTCATTTATTGTTTAAAAACATGTTTTAGATAAACGTTTGACAAATTCAGCAGCTGACTTTTGCTTTTTTTTTGTGAGTTTTGGTGTGCCATGTCCATTAGGGTATGTTGCAGTGGAGTTTGAGATTAGAAGGGTAGATTGTTCAACAGCCTTTCATATTAGTGCACAACATAGTGAATAGGGACTAGTGTTAACGAAGTTTGTGTCTGTTAGCAGTTTTTCATTACTGCTCTGTGTGGATTACATTATTTTGGTTTACGTTAATGGGATTGAAACAGGATTGCTGTTACTAAGCAAGCTTCAGGTTCAGGCAGTGACAGAAGAACGTTCAAGCCGCACTTGAATATTGCTCTCTAATACTTTGCATAAGCACATCACGTCAGTATTATCCAGCCTGAACACGGTTTATGTGCATGACCAGTTTGTAAAGGTGAATCTGTGCAACCTTCATGGTAGTATCTCTCCTGAGCGAGAGAGCTTGGCATGCAGATGAAGTCTTCCTCATGGAACAGAAGGGCATCTGACATTTAGCAGGTTGCTATTTCTCACACAGCAGAATGAACTCCCACACTGAGCCGTCTGAGTCTTCTCTAAAAAACTCATAACAACCACCTGCCTCTGAGCCAACACCACCTTTGTCTCTGTGCCTATGCCTAACATAATCTACCTTTTTAATTCCCGAAAAGATCTACGGAAGAGGTCACACATCATTAGGTGAATAAAACTTTGAGTAGTTAGGGCCAGTGTGTTAATTATTTGTGTTAAGAACAGGGATAATTCATTCTTACCTGACCGTTTTTAATATCTGTACCGAATACTGAATTATATATATAATATTTTTGTGCTTTTTTTGACTGATATACACTCATCATCAAAAAAATAAAGGAAGTGTTGGACTGTAATGTTATTTGAACAAAAGATATGGGCAACATGTATTGAGCAGTGTCTGTCAGTATGTCACTAGACAGCATGTTTGCTAACTCGGCATTGAGTTATTGAGGTTCCTGATGGTGTTCTGCAATAATCCATCCCGTGTGACACCAGGTCTGGACATGTGACATGGTCAACAAACTGACCACAGTGCTTCCACTCACAGGTTCATTGCTCCTCTTTACCAAGACAAAAAGCAGGACTCGTAAACAAGGCCTGTTGTTGTAACTGTGCATGTTCTCTTGCCTCCTGCTGCCAGTTGCTGCTGGCACTAACAGGATGTCTCATGGACGGCATCACAGATATCTGCAATGTCCGCAATAGTGGCTGTGGGGTCACTATGTGCATGTGGACCAATTTGTTGGTTCTCTCTCTCTGTTCTAGATCTTCAATGTCCCTAGTTGGGTGCCTTGTGCTTGCCTTCGTCTATCATTACCAACAGCATGCTATGGTAAAATCCGCATGACCAATATAGCACAGAATACATCAATAAGACCAGCCTATCCTTGCTTACTTTACATCGGTCGAGCGTGAAACTTGAATCGTTTGCATGTCTCGCAATGTCAAACCTACCCACCAAGTTTCATTCTTGTTGGTTGATGTGTTCTGGGTCCATCTTTTTTTCCATGATAAGTGTATGTAAATGATTTTGGTCCTGTCTGCCTCATGTATCAGCTATAAAGCAGGCTGAAACAGTCTAACTTCTAACTTTAATGTGAAAGGCTGTATTAAACTGCTATACACTATACACTCAACGGATGGATATGCATAAATGTGTTGCTTTTCATAACAACACCAATAAATCCTTAAAAGCTTTTGCACCTTTTTAAAATACATTGTGTGATGATGTAGAGCCACACATCACCAGTGCATGGTACGAGATGTATATACTTACCTGTGACTAGTCTTTACCCATTTGGTGTAAAAGAGTAATGAAGTACGAAACTCAGGCTTTTGCTTACTTGGGCTAGGCTAACCTGGGTAAATGTCAGCATACCACCAAGAAGGACGAACCTCCAGAGAGCATCACGTAGTGACCTGGCCCACTATCCTGCAAGAAGAAATGGCTTAAACTCCCTCTGACCACTGTGCAGGACGCAGTATATGTCATTCCCAAGACCAACTGATGCTGTATTGGCCGCAAAAGGAGGCCCTACACCATACTAATAAATGATTGTGGTCTAAAACCAGGTGTTTCAGTTTCATTGTCCAACCCCTGTAGATGAGTGCACAGTGTGTAATGAGTTCAATAACAACAAGGTCATGACTTGTAAGAGGTATTGATTAACCGTGTATTGGATAATCGCTTGTTGCACTTAAAATGTTTTTATATTCATTGTCCTTGTTTTACCCAAAGTAATAATGGTATATTCTGGGGGAGGGGCTAATCGAATGTAACAGGGTGCAATATGGATAAGGGGGCACTTTTTTGCCCAGACCGAGGGGCTAAAGTGTGGAATGCAAGAGCTTTATGACTTTGTAGTCAGTTGATCTGCCTGTAGTTTTGTTTATGTCGTTTTGTTTTTCGTTTAGTGTACGTGCCTGTAAATATGTAAATAGCTGTCTGTCTCGTGTGAATAAAAAGGTGAAGGGGAAACATCTTAGTCCTCGTGCCGACCAACTTTTTCCAGGCCCTTAGACCTCTCGCCCGACACTACCCATAGTGTGTGACACACCACTCCTGCACCCTGCAGGGGTTGTGGGCCACGCACTATTACACATTGACATTATGTGCTGGATATCAAGCCTTCACATACAAGAATAAAGTTCTTTTATTATTATTTTTGTTTCTTACTGTAATAAATTCTTTACTTTTAAAAGTGAAGTGATAATATTTATAATGCTTAATGCAAGCGTCATTGATTCTACTGTGTTCCAGGTTCTGCCTCCCAACACCCTCATAGACTTTGATAGAGCGTTGAGTATATACATGCTGTTCTGCATGCTGCTGTGGAGAGGCTGTACAATAACAGAGTGGTTTTCAGAGTGCAGTGTATAAAGTGATGGAGACATTAACTCCTTGAATAACGATCTATGTCATATAACAGAATGAGAATCCAGTTTAAAAAAGTTACTGCCATTTTGTTTTAGGAAACTCTGACTAAACATAAAGCTCATTCACGTTGTATACGATTTACATGTTTGAGCACAACTGCTGTTTATTTGTGATAATTCCATTGTGTAACAGTCCTAAGGGAAATCTGACTGTATGTGCTCAGTTTGGACAGGTTTAACTTTCGTTACTTCCCTCAGTTAGTTTTGCATTCATGATGCTAATGTTCCTGAGCCTAAATTGTTTAAAACCTGCTTCATCATGCACTTATCAGTTGCTGAGCAGCCTGCGAGTGTTCACAGTTTGAACTGTACCTGTGGTTTTTAAATAAATAAATAAAAACCTTTTGGATTGTGGGGAGGAATTTAGTGTTATGTAACTGCCAGCTCATAGTGTATGCTGGAACATGTAGTGCACTGTAGACTAGATGTAGGTTTCAAACTCCTGCATGTTAGGCTCATGTTTACTGACAGCTTCTCGTTTGCTCATTACTGTTGCATTACTGCTCTCCAAAAGGGGTTTCGAGTTTTCCCTGTGAGGATCATAACATGCGCACTGCAAGTATTTTTTGGAATTATACGAACTAGATGTCATATTGACCATGTCTGTGATCATTTCATTGGGCAGTTTTCATCCCACTGCAGTATGATGATTGTGTCTGCAGTGCTGCCTGTTTACTAAAGCCCAGTCTGACTGTATACCAAAGCAAACAACAGTTAGTAGAGTTGTTATGATTCAAATTTAGCCCAGATATTATAGTATTAAATATATGAAATACATGAAGGTCTTAACTGGAACTTGGCAGAGTCTATGCTGCATGTTGGAGTTAGTTTTATTTATTTATTTTTTTTTGTGCAGCCCTTATGAGAAGCACTTGTGGTTGTTGTTGGCAAATCAATTCATGAAGAGTCCTGCTGAACAAGCTTAAGTACAACTTAAGTCAAGAAACTATAAAGAAAGCAGTGGTTGATTTAAGCTACAGGTATTTGCTTACTGATAATTGATTTTTAATGTAACAGTAATATTAAAAACAAAATAGTTCCATCATGTAATCTTAGGAGACTGGTAAAAAAATCAAATGTAGTTATAAATAAATGTTTGTATATGAGTGAAGACATTAGAAAGGTAAATTTGAAAGAAAGGTGGAGCCATAATAGGATCACAGTTTCTGTTTAGGGGCCAAATAAAAGGTTTTCCTTTTTTAAAAAAAGGTTATTAATCATCTTAAGTAATTATGTCAGTAAAAAAACAGAAAACAGGTGTACTTTCTTTCTTTAAATAGTTGGGATTATAACCTTAGAGACTAGTAGATGCCAAAATAATAAACACAAAACCAAATGTAATAAAACTAACTGGTCCTGAACACAAAAATGAAGAGCTACCCTATCTCTCATCTAGCAACTGTCCCTCAGCATCTAACAAAGGGTTACAAAGTGTGTCAAGGGAAGTAAAGCAGAATTAGGTTTATAATGCTGGGTTGGTCTGGACAGGTGTGCTTGCTCATCATGTAAGAAGAGATATGCAGCCTAGATGACCTCTTATACAGAAAGACACTCTGAGTGGTCAATCATGTACCTGCACACAATGCAACAAAGAGGGAAAACACACAACCAGGCTATTATATCCGGGCTCATAAAAGTATTTATAAATATATTTGATATTATACACATACAGTGTATTGTGTTTTACATTCATCAGACCTGGTCACATATCTAACCACCATTTAACATCTGTGAGATACAGATACGCAGACTAGTCGCAGGTTTGAGTGGTGTTAAATGTAAATGAAACATTCTGGTTTGTTCTAAGAATATAATACAGGTATTTACTAGTAATTGCTGTAATAGTGACTGATCCAAGAATTCAGAGAACATCTCACAAAACAGACAAACTGTGACGTGGTGGAAAAGCAAGTGTGAGTAATTTCACTGACATCTGGGATCTTAGCTGAGGAGTTTAAGCTGATATAAAGATGCAGCTTCACACTAAAAAAAGCACAGCACAAACAAACTGAATGTTTTGAAGTTTGTTAACAAACACTGGCGCCAGGCTACGGTCCATTCTGAGGCAAAACTGTCCAAACAGAAAATGCACAGAGACAGAATCTTAATGCATGATGTCTGCCTCTTACTGCACCTTCTGCAGTTCAAAGTTCAATGGTATGAATGCGCTGTACTACGCTCAGAACCCTCTCTGTCAGTTAATGTGTAATTATGGGCTTAATGATCTTGATGCAAATGCCACAAGTCTTTCAGATCCATGATACATGTGACACAACAGCACTGCACTGATGCCATTAGGTAAAGCATCACATGCTGGGCACCAATAAAACTGAGATTATAATGAGCGAGCACATTTTCTGGTTATGCTTGTTCACAAGCTTGTATCTGTGTGCTCTCCAGCTAAAACAAGCAACTTAATGTAAGGGGAAGCATGGAAAGTTTTGACAGAAATTTGTGGTAAGAATTTATAAGGCCCGAAAAGGAACACAAGCTGATTTACTGGTTGTGTGTCTTGTCAGCATGTTATGTACTGTGATTTGTAAAGCCTTTAAAGAACTCACATTTGTTTTTGTTTGCTTTCAGTCCAGATTTTAAGATTGCCAAATGGGTCTTATCATTACTCCCGGTAACAATTATCATCCAGATAGCATTGTGTGTCTGGGATGCCCTGCATTATTTGACTCATGGCTCCCTGTCACACCACTGGAGCTGGACGTTTCCCAATGAGCAATTTATTATAGCATAATAGACTCTTGTAGGTATTTATGGTGAGATTATTTTTTAGACGACTCCTCCAATTCCTTTTGTGGACTGGTCTAAGTAAATTCCTGAAAAGCATTTTTCACCTGTGAGTGTTGCGAAGTTGTCATTTATGCAGGTAAGTGGATGTTGGTCTGCATGCAGGACAGAATTTTTTGTGCCAGTTTTCTTCACTACTGGCACTATAGGCAATGTCCAGTCTGGCCAATCAACCTGCGTGAGTGTACTTTAGCACCTGTATGCTTTAGCGTACTATAACACTTGAGTTCTACTTCGACTCTTGGGCGGATATAGAGTATGGAACAGAGCTATATGGAACTCATTGGTTGTAATTTGTGCCTTTATGTTTCAGAGACCCATTGTTTTTAGAGTCCTACTTCCTTAAGCATACTGTGATGCATTTCATTTTCTTTGTAGGTCTGGTGAGAAATAATTGACAGTGCTGACCCTGTGTCCAAATACATCTTTAATTTCTCTGCATTAGCTATAGGTGACACATTTCTAGGATGTATCGCTAGACAAGACAACTCTGCACCTGTATGTAAAGTGTCTGAGGACATTTTCTGTATGTGACCCGTTTTTCCACCACAAACTTGGCATTCATGTCTTTTGGGTCCCTTGCAGCCATTTAATGTTATATCCTTCTTTTGTTTCGCACCACTTTAGAGAACTGACAGTTTTCTCCAATTCCTAATATCGTTTGCGAGGCAGTCCTACTGTAGGCCATTCTTCCACCGTGCTATCCAAAGTATCTATTTGTAATATGTGTTCATACATGTTGGTTATTTCAAAGGATGTTTCACTTTACACAACATTCTTTCATTTGCTTCTTGTCTAGTTTACTTTTACCAGCACCACTGTTAGTGAGGGGAGTGGGAGAGGATAAAATAAAAGTCCATTCACATCCAACCGAGATTTTTTTTGCTTCTGTCCAGGAGTATTGTACGGTTGCCAGTACTGTTGTCAATTGTGCTTCTGTGTTGCAATGTTGTGAGTAAATTCAAATTAAAACCAGAGTATTTATATCCTGTCCATCAGTCCATACATCCCCCTTTGATTTAACCACAACACGTGTTTTCAATAAGATAACCTATTTTGTGTGAAGTGCGTCCACATCTTTTTCACTGATACATAGTATATTTGTAGAATGTATACATTTGTAAGTATACCAGAAGTGCTTTGTTTTGCTTTAATGCGATTAACTTTTTTTAAATAAAGGATTATAGGGCCCTCTTAGGTCGTAAGTTACCCTCTTTAGGTCATCAGGATATTTGGGAATGTTGTTGGGCTGTAATCTCAAACAGATTTGTTTGGCCTGATTCTGAAACTGTATGCCTGTTATATAAAGATATGAGTATGCCAAACACTGTCAGAAACAAAAGTTGTAATGTAACTGACAAATGTACAAAAATGACTATTTGGATGTATTTCACTGACGATCTTGTTAATATTAATAAGTTTATAGATGCCTACACAGAGACTGGGACAGCAGCTTGGTTACCACTATGCTACATCCTCAATAGGAACTGAGGATACTAATTGTTGCAGTTTTGAAAGCGACATTTCAGTCACCTGATTCTTCTTTCCATGATGTGCGAACAGAGACAGACCTGGACTGTCAAGCATGTCCACTCAGTGTGTCCATAAAGCCACACTGTTGTTGCATGTGCAGAATGAGGCCTTGCATTGTCTTGCTAAAATATTTTAGACTTAATGGCAGCATGGGATTGGGAGAGCTCATGCATATTTGCATAGAATTGATGTATGGCTTTCTCCGTGTATAATTGAGCTTCATGTTGTATTCTTTGATGCAGCAGCGGACTGTTACGAGTGAAAATGTTTTTTCAAAGTACTCCAGAGCCCAGGTGGCTATTTTTAATAGAGTAGCAAGATGGTTTCTCATGCTCTGCCATTTGAGGTCTTGAAGGTCCCACACATTCAATACTGGGTTTTGGCCTTGCCTGAACATGAACTGACATTTCTCCAGATTGTATACAGTGGAGTAGATGGTGATCTTTACTTGCAGTGACTGAGAACTTTCAGCACTTTCAACAATCAGGCTGGTCAGCCAAAACATCAGAAGAAATGTTTTTGGGTTTTTTAACATTTATGTTAGAGTTCTACAGAAGGAGCTGATTTAGAATTTTTCCAGAAATGGGGTTTGTAGAATCTTTGACAGCATTTTTTAATGTTAGCTACATTAACCTTGTCCCTTCAGTACTACAGACACAAACCTGTCTTGCCAAGTTGACTACAATTGAGAAAAAAGAAATTGGAAAATTTACATTTTTGCCAAACTGTTACTTTACAAATGTTGATTTCCATATTCAGACAGTGGGAAGTTATCCTCCCTCTTATTCTCCCTTGAGAGAGACTCTGGGTCTAAACCTAAGGCTCATGTACTAAGATTCTGGTCTATGATTGACCTGAGGCCCCACACTCCAAACTGTCACACACCACCACTGCTGTGGATGCTAGAAAAACATGGGGCTCTTAGCTGCTGACGCTTGCCCTCCATCCATATCTGCATAAGCAGCTCTTCTTTTTTCATGGTGTACTTTTAAATCACCAAAACTGCTGTTTTGCTTCTCGAGTGCCCTTCTATTTCAGGCTCTCTTTTGTCAGCTCTCTTTCTTTTAATCTCCTTTCTCCTACTCGTTTATCATTCTTTCTTTCTGTCTAGTTCATTCTTTCTCCATCTTTCTCTTTGTCTCTTTCCCTCCCTTCTTTCTCACTCTTTATTCTCTTTTTCTCTCTCCCCATTTCTCTCTCTCTCTCTTGTTCCCTGCTGTATTTTTTTCTTTCTTTCGTGTTTTTATCACCAGCCGCTCAGTGTCACTGAGGTTTTGCTAAAATAAATCTGACAGCCCAAGAGGCTTCTTCATGGCTCATCTGCAAATGCTGCTTGACCAAGTGAAGGGTTTTACGCTACTTTTCTTCCCTCTTTGGCCAAGTAGGGCTTTCTTTTCTTAAAGGTGCTCCCTTGTTTGTCACACTCAGTATGCAAGAAACAGAAAGAAGAAAAAGGAAAAAAGTAGGTCTTGTCGTTTTTGTGTTCTGGCCACCCTTAATACAGAGTTGAAAAGTGATGCCCCATTATATTATTCAGGGCTTTTAAGTGCGTTGACTTCCTGAGCACAGTGCTTGTTATTGTGAGTGTGTGAGGAAGCGAGTGAGTGAGTGGTTGCCAAAGAAACCTACATAGGAGCTTTTTCCATTTCATTCATATTTTAGCATGCAGTGAAGAAATAAGCTGAATAAATATCTAATGGAAGTCAAGGACCAGGGAATACATTTTAGGTTACTGTGCCTACCCTACCTAAGTTTCCAGCATCCCGCCTCCTGTTTCTCTGCTATAAAATCTATTAATAGTCACCTGCCAAGTTCAGTAACATACCAGAACGTATCGTAAACAACATCTGCATTTACCATAGTATCAAGTTCAAGAAGCTTATTTAGACTCATTAGTTAATTGTTCTGTTTCTGTCTAAGAGTGTTTCTGTGCCGTCACTGCCACCGTCTTTGCCCTGAAGCCCTCTGTGTGTATCTAGTTGTTTTTTATAATAATGTATATTGCCTTCTCTTGTTTTGCTTACTGAAGTGTTTATTTGAATGTGTGTTTTGCAGTGTAACGTTAGCTTTATGCGTGGTATAGCCTACAGTAAGTGTTTATGCATTTATGAAGACTACATAATTAGGCACTGAGTACGTAATTAGTGACTGTGTTTAAATCTCATTAAAGATTTAGTCATTATACCCACCTGCAAATGCACAACAGCTAAATGTGTTACAGTAAAAGTTTGAACGTGTCCTACTTAATCTAGCGCGATATGAAAGTTTACAGTGGCGCTAAACGCCGAGTAGCTGCTGCCCTCTACAGGCCGGTCTGTATTAGTGCAACTACAGTGAGCTTCAGTCTCCTGGATCATTTTATTTACTGCTTTAGTTGTAAACCTTGATAAATAACTCATACATTTATGTTAAAGGAAAGAATATGTGAGCCGTAAATAATTAATTTAAGCTAGAGGTATGCTTAAAAATAGTCCTTGTTGTATTTATGTATTAACCGAAGTAAATCAGTATGGTGGATGGAAACATTAACTTTCTTTTCAGTCACCCATTTTAAATAGATTTTTATCAATCAATCAATCAATCAATCAATCAATCAATCTGTCTGTCATACAGTTTTCAACATCGAATGTACAATAGTACAAAAGTACAATAGTACAATAGTTTTTTTCAAAACAAAAACACAATAGTCACAATACAATATGCTGCAATACAATGTTTATAGATCTCTACTCTATAATTACCACCCAAATCCAACACAACAGGATGTAATATTTAGACACTTGTGAAAGCTTTAGCTCTTTTTACCACTGTGTCCAGATATTAATGTGTTCTACACTTATTTCAGATATAAGTAAATTGGTACATAATTGTCTTGGCTGCAAAAAAAAGGTTCATTATTTTACAAACAATAAAATCTTTTTGCACCCACTGTTCTAAAACTGAATTTACGAAAATATTTCAAAATAGTCCAGCTGTGACGTGGTGTGGGGATATGTTTGTTCAATAAAAAATAGAGAGGGACAATGTTTTGAACACGTTTCGATGTAGTGACATCCAGGCCGATAGGGGGCGCTGATGGGGAAGGAACTTTTCGAACTGTGTATCACGTGATATGTGACGGTTTCAGGGTGATGTTTTGTTGGTTCTGCAAACGATGAGTACATCAGATAGTGAAAAAATCAGAAATTACTTAAACACGCCTCTGTAAAAAAAAAGAAAAAAAAAAAAAAGACTATAACTAACGTATCTAATAATCCGGAGCAGCCTGGCTTTGTCACCTGCTGCAGCCGGCGCGATGGCGGGACCGCTGCTGGAGTATGAAACAGAAATGTTTCTGAGCCTCTTCAGCACGGATGGTTTACTGGTGTCTGCTGAAGGACTCGGCATTGACCGGATTTTACTTCAGTTCATGAAGGTTTACTCCGAGGAGGGAAGTCTGGTTCTGCTGCTGAATACAACCACTCCTGAACAGGTATCTTAACCGAGCAGCAGTGCAACCTTAAACATCCACAGTAAGAGATAGCCGCCGTAGCAGCCTTATTCAGACACTTTGGTCTGTACGAGTCCTTCCCCTTTACACTGGTCCCACAGAGAAGTCTTCTGACTGACGTGTTGATGAAATTTGTATAGTTATAATCTGGATGGACATGAAACTGTTATTTCCCACTGGTATCCGTTGGTCCCATAGTAATAACAGGACTGAAGTAGACGTGGTTTAATGTTGATTTGTAAGCACGTTTGAGTTAACTAACGGTGGTGCATTCTGCAGGAATACTTTACAGAGCAATTGAGAGCTGAGGGAGTGAGCCATCTTCCTCAGACTGTGAACAGTGACGTACAGAGCAATGAGCGCTATCATGTGTACACACAAGGGGGCGTGCTTTATGTGACGAGCCGTATCCTGGTTGTGGACTTCCTCACAGACAGGATTCCTGCTCATCTTGTTTCAGGTATATCCATATACAGGATGCACTGATGTGGCGTGGTAATATGCACCGCTATGGTGTTTCTGGAAGGATAGCCAGTATCACCATGCTGTGGTTAGTACCAAAACCACAAACTGATAAATGTTGTATTTTTGCAGTTTGTAAGTTCAGATTTTAAGTACAAATATATTTCTCAGTTCAGGTGCAGTAAGCAGGTTAAAACTACACAGTGACTCTTGATCGATTTTACATGTCCCATTATTTCCTGTAGTTCCAGTGTCAGGCTGATGGTAATAATTTCATAACTATATTTTGTAATTGAACAAGGAAAATACACAGGTCAGCCATAACACTGAAACCACCTATGTGTATATACACTCATCATATCACCTCCTCTTCCCATTTAAGAGCACTTTGTAGTTATACAAACTGACTGTAGTCCATCTGTTTCTCTGCATGCTGTCTTTCACTCTGTTCTTCTTCTATAGTAACCCCCCCCACAGGACCACCACAGAGCAGATATTATTTGGGTGGTGGATTTTTGTCAGCACTGTGACACTGATGGGGTTGGTGTTAGCTTGTGTTCTAGTACGAGTGAATCAGGCACAGCAGTGCTGTGTGAGTTTTTAAGAACCTCAGTGTCACTGCTGGAATGAGAATAGTCCACCAATCAAAAATACCTAGCCAGCAGTGACCGGTTGGCAGCGTCCTGTGACCACTGATGAAGATGTAAAGGTTGACCAACGCAAACAAGCAGCCACAGATCACAGAGCTATTGCTTCTGACTTTTACAGTGTGCAACACACACGAATACACCACCACATGAGTGTCACTGTGATGCTGAACATTTTTCACCACCCAAAATAATACCTGCTCTGTGGAGGTCTTTACTACTGAAGAAAAGGCTGAAAGGGAACACCAAAGGTATGCAGAGAAACAGATGGATTGCCTTCAGTAATTGTATAAATATGAATTGTTTCTGTATGGTACGTGGGGCTGATAACATGGACAAGAAGTGTAGATACAAGGAACTGGTTTTAATGTCATTGCTGATCTTTGTATATAGCTACTGTATACAGTGTATGTTGCTTATATACCAGTTGGTTTTGGTGGTTGGTGTTGAATGAAGTGATGACAGAGACACAGTCTACCGTTACTTTGTAGGGATCCTGGTCTACCGTGCCCATAAGATAATTGAGTCCTGCCAGGAAGCCTTTATTTTGAGACTGTACCGACAAAAGAACAAGACTGGATTCATCAAAGCTTTCACAGATAAAGCCACAGCGTTCTCCACCGGCTTCTGTCAAGTTGAGCGAGTTATGAGGAACCTTTTTGTGAAGAAGCTCTTTCTCTGGCCCAGGTACAAGCACATACGCAAAAAGGTGTTAAAAAAAAATATATATATTAATAATACCAAAACAGTAGTAGTATCTCCAGCTTTAAAACAATTCTGAAGCATACCTAAATAAATATATAAATATAAGCATGTCTAATTTAATTGATATGTGGTGAAAATGAGATTTCATGAAGCAAAAAATAATTTCCTGAATAATTGTAATTTACTTGATGTAAGATGATATAATTACAACCTTAAAATATCTCCTGTGCAAATATTCTTTTATTCTCTCCTTCATTTGAGTTGTATATTCACAAAAGCTTCGATCTCTTCAGATTCCAAGCATCTGTGAACACTGTTCTGGATCGACACAAACCTGATGTGGTAGAGCTGCATGTGCCTTTGACTCCAGCCATGAGGGCCATCCAAAGCTCCATTCTGGACATCATGAATGCCTGTCTGAAGGAGCTTAAGCGCTACAATCCAACTCTGGAGGCTGAGGACCTATCCCTAGAGAACACACTGGGCAGTGCCTTTGAGAAAGTGAGAATGTTTTCAAAGGAAGTCCCAATGCATTAGCTGTAGTAACTGTGCTTTTAAGTGTCTTATTCAGTGCATCATACAATCTAAAATTTTACTAAATGTCACATAACATTTTTTTAAATACACTAAATATGCAAATATGACTGTAAAGAATTTTTTAATATTAAGGGAATATAGTTATCGGATACAGTACACTGTGGAAAATAATATGCTTAGTCTTTTGGAACAACAGTATGTTTACTAAATATTTATTTATTTTATGTATTTATTTAAATTGTGTGCACTGTTATTTTATATATTGAGATAAACATAGTTAACCAGTCAAAAGGGATACATGAGCCTATTAATAAAATTTGTGGAATTTTTATTTTCTTTCTTTCTTTCTTTCTTTCTTTCTTTCCTTCCCTTAGACCATTCGCCATTACCTTGATCCCTTGTGGCATCAGCTGGGAGCCAAGACCAAGTCTTTGGTGCAGGACCTAAAGATTTTACGCACTCTGCTACTCTATCTCACCCAGTATGACTGTGTCACTTTCCTCAACCTGCTGGAGTCACTGCATTCCAGCCAGAAAAGCTTTGGCAGTAATTCGGGTATGTCTGACAGTTGTTTTGCATCAGAATGTACAGTCATTTATTGAGCAGTGCAAGGAGAAAACGTCCTGATCTTCTTTATGCAGTCTCTTCTGTGTCCCCATAGGATGGCTGTTCCTGGACTCAAGCACATCTATGTTTGTAAATGCCCGTAGCCGTGTTTATCGCGTTGCTGAGGCGAAAAAGAAGCTCAAAATTGGTGAAAAGGACCAGAATCTAAGTGCCTCAGGTAAGCTGTTTTAGCTACTCTTTCGTTAGAAGGGCTGGGCAAGGTCTCTTGTATGCCTTTTTATATGACCATGTTCTTATTCACGGTCTGCTTCACTAGCAGTGTTAAGCACTTTAAAAGTCCAAAAATTTAGTTTCCTGTACAGTAAAAGTAAATTTGTGTGCTTTTTGCTGACTCAAACTCAGATGTTCGTTTTATATTTTTCACAAATGCTCCAGTAATGAACTAGTAACGCACCAGGTACTGCAGTATGGCACTAAATCTGTTAATTAGCTCTGTCCATTAACTTTCACACAGCAGAGGTGTAAAAGTAGGCGGGGTGTGGTGGTGACACAATTTCCTACGTGACACTTGAGTTAACGTGAACACAAACAAAAGCATCAAAAATGGTGAATCTGCAGGTCGAATCTGGAATCACTTAATAATCCTAACCCGAAAGCACAGTCATATCCTTCACTCTTTCAAAGACCAGATGGAGAAAACATGCCCACTTATTTCACTGCACTAAAATCAACTGAGGTAACATTAAAGCTAGTTGGGTGATGCTGAAATTTAGCTTACAGTAGTGCTGACTTTCCAGTAAACAGGACAGGATAAAGAGTTCCTTTAATGTTTTTGATAATATATTACTTTTTAAAGAGCACAGTTAACGGTCAATTAAATGTATTTATTCATCACCTAAGCCATCATCCTGGGTTGCACTTCTCACTGGGTGGAAGAGTGAAAAAATTAACATAATACAGTCATATAAAATAAAGATCTGCTCATCTGTTACACTCGTCTGTCTGATAATTATGGTATAACAGTAAAAAAATTAAAAATCACTTTTTATTAATGCGTTTATATGTATTCATGCGTTATCACCTTCTTAAAGCCGAAGCCGTAGGCCTTCCACAGGTAAAAATGAATGTCAGATATAAAATGCACCTGTTTGTGTTTGTAGTCCCTTTAAAAAGAGAGCTTGTGCTGGAGAAGAATCCAAAGTGGGAGGCTTTAACGGAGGTCCTGCAGGAAATCGAGAAGGAAAATAGTAGTTCTGAACATGAACCAGGTGAGGCCTTTACAGATGGAACAAAGGTTTTAATCCAGTCCTTGTCTGGCTTAAGTAAATGTACGTGTGTGTGTGTGTGTGTGTGTGTGTGTGTGTGTGTGTGTGTGTTTTACAGGCCGTGTGTTGATATGTGCAATTGATGACAGGACGTGTGCTCAGCTAAAGGAGTATATTCATAGAGGAGCAGACTTTCTACTTAACCGCCTTTATTCACGTACTATTGGAAAGGACGAGTCTGCCCCACCGCATGTTAAACCTAAACGAGGTAATAGCTGGCCCAAAAAAGAACACCAGTCTTCCAAAGGCAAGAAGTCAAAAAATACTAATCCCAGCACAAAGAAGCAGAAAGCTTCACTGACTCTTACACAAATGGTGGGCCAGGAGAATGAGGTTGAAATGAACCAGATGGGGAGCAGTGGAGATGATGGAGGTCATAAGGAAACGGATGAAGAAGAAGCGGAGGTGGAAGAAGAAATTCTTTTAAACCTTTCTTCAGACTCCTGCTATGGGATTCTCAAAGAACCCTTGACTGTCATTCATCCACTGAAAGGATGCTCCGATCAGTACAGTCTAACAAGAGTATTACAAGAAGTGGAGCCCATGTTTGTTGTGTTGTATGACGCTGAGCTTAGTTTTGTACGCCAGCTGGAGGTTTACAAAGCCAGCAGGCCGGGAAAACCTCTCAGGTATTGAATTGTTTTCTCTTTGGAATAGACAAAATGTCCCAGCAAAAGGGTTACAGATCTGTACAGTTCAGTTTGCTGTTTTTCAGGTTTTCTATGTAAATATGCATTTTTTTACAGTTAGTGTAGGTTGGTTGTTGCTGTTTACACTCTATCTGCATGTGGACTAAATCTGTTTTGCTGTAGTGCATGTGGTTGTTTAGCACAAGTGGGCCTCAATTCAAATCCAGTGTTTTGTAATTTATTCCCTGTTCCTTCTAGGGTGTATTTTCTCATTTATGGCGGCTCAACAGAAGAGCAAAGATATCTCACAGGTCTATGTAAGGAAAAACAAGCGTTTGAATATTTGATAAGGTCTGTATATTTTTCTCCCCCATATCTTGGAAATATTTATTTTTATGTTTTATTTATTTATTTATATATTTTTTAATTAATGGAGTTTTAAGTAATCTGTAAACGAGGTTTCCATTCACAACCCAGACCGTATATGTGAAAGGGTCCTTTTGAATTAAATGTTTCTGTGATGTCATAGAAACAAAGTCATTTACATGTTTCCACCTTTTCAGCCTACAGCAGTTTAGTGCTGCCCACTGAAGTGTTGATTTGAGTCATAACACTGGGCAGCCAGTCAGAACAAAAACTGTATCTTTAATCAGTCTGAAATGCACAGTAACAAAAATGACTTTATTTTATAAGGTACAGAGAGAGGTTGAAAAATGTTCATGTAAAATGATTTATGGCTATATTTAATACATAAAACCACAAATAATATTAGTGGACCTCAGAGGGGAAAAAAAGTAGTTATAAGAAAAAAAATAAAATATGGAATCTTAAGAGAATTAAGTTTTGTTGATTGATTGTTTTAGTCCTGAATATGACTCTTTTCTTTAATCCATTTTAAATACAGAGAAAAGGCCAGCATGGTCGTTCCAGAGGAGAGAGAAGGCCGTGAGGACACAAACTTGGATTTGGTCCGGAACTCAGAACCTGCTCATGCTACTACCAACACCCGCAAAGCAGGTATTGATTTAATGTGATAGCCTGGCCAGTTTCTTTTTACTCTGAAGCCAATGTGTGCTGAACGCTAGCAGGTGGCTTTAATTAGGCTTTGTGAACTCCTTGCATAAATATATTAACCATGATATATGATTAACGATACACGATATGCATCACAATACTTCAAAAAAATAAAAAACATGTGAAAATGCTATCCAAAACTTTATAGTGTTCTATTTAACACTACAGTTTCAACACTAATTCCAATTATACAGGACAAATTATGCTCTATTGTAATCCAACATGCAGTTCAGTATTCTTTAAGTACTGATGATATCGACATATATTCATTAAACAATAAAACATCGTCGTATTGCCCACCCCTAGCTTTGCATTACTTATTTGCTACATTTGCCTTCTGGCTTCATGCCGAAGCTAGAAGAAGAAAAGATGTTTATTATTGGCTGAACTATCTCTGTTTATTTTCGTGTTGAGATATGTAAGGCATTTTTCCTTTATATTTGTGTTACTTCTCTGCCTTCTCAGGTGGACAGGAGGTGGCTAAAGAGCCTTCCCGGGTTATTGTAGACATGAGGGAGTTTAGAAGTGAGCTTCCTGCGTTGCTGCATCGACGTGGGTTGGACATTGAGCCGGTCACACTTGAGGTCGGCGATTATATATTGACCTCTGACATCTGCGTGGAGCGCAAAAGTGTGAGCGATCTGATTGGCTCTCTGCAGAGTGGCCGCCTGTATACACAATGTCTTTCCATGAGCCGCTTTTACCGCCGGCCTGTGCTGCTCATAGAGTTTGACCCAGCCAAGCCTTTCTCTCTGGTGGCTCGTACTGATCTGCGCCAGGAGATTTCTGCCAGTGACATCACCTCTAAGTTGACCCTCCTCACCCTGCATTTTCCCCGCCTCAGACTGCTCTGGTGTCCCTCTCCACATGCTACTGCTGAACTTTTCCAGGAGCTGAAGTTTGGCCGCCCGGAGCCCGATGCTGCTGCTGCCCAGGCCATCACAGCTGAGTCAGACTTGGTGGAGGAATCAGCTGACCTTTACAACCCGGGACCCTACGATTTCCTCCTCCGCATACCCGGAGTTAACGTCAAGAACTTCAGGGGGCTTATAAAGCATGCAGCCAATTTGGCTGAGCTGCTGACTCTAAGCCAGGAGAAACTAAGTGACATATTGGGCAACACCAGTAATGGCAGACAGCTCTATGAATTTTTACATGACACTATGGACGTAGCTTCTGTTAAAAGATGCAAACCCACTTCAAAGTGATAGACTGGCATATATGTGATCTAATTTGAATTTTTAAATTTAAGCTGTGCCTTAACTTATACTTGAGTGCCATATGTTTTGTATTAATGTGTATTGTTAATGTTAAGTCCCTGAATTTCTGTCTTTGTGCATCTTTGTATTTAGGGATTTTGTAATGACAAAGTTTAAAGAGGAAAAATGTAGGGGAAAAAAATAAAATGAATTCATCATCCGTTTTGGCCATGCCAGTGGATTTTTAAATCAACCGACTGAGTTTACAAATGATATTTAAAATTATTACTCTGCATTGTATATTGCAAAGGTTTATTTCTGAGTTTCCAGTAAGTGTTCTTTTTACACCTGTAAAACCACAACTTTTTTTCTGATTAAATTAAAAACTATTAAAATGTAGTATGCACAGGCGTGAATTTTATCATATCAATGTAACTAATTCCCAAAATTCTGAACAAAAAGAACCAGCCCAAAACCTATAAATGCACCGGTAGCATTGAGAGAACAAAAATTACAATGATAATTTAGAGTTGAATGGCTGTTTACAGCTCTTTTGAGGTGTGGCTTAGGCATTCTGAATAAAAAGCTCTCGTTCCCAGGATTTAATCCCTGGTAACACAGGACTTTTTTTGTTACAGTTAGATATATATATTCTGGAGATTATTCATTATAAGAGTATTAACTAAAACATTTAGTTAAGGGATGACAAGCTAAAGGAGATTGAGAAGACGAAAACCTTCAAGGGATGCACGTCCCTATAAATTGAACTTCATTTTAAAATCCAATTATCTTAATATTTTTGGGTCCCCAAAATAGTTTCTTTAAAGTTTGGCAATTTTCAGAATGTAATTCTAGGCACTGTGCATAATATTAGCAGGTTAGTGCAGATCACTTGTGGCCATACTGAGCTGCATCAGCATATGATATATACCAGTTGATATATACAGAGTAAGACCCGAGTAAAGTATATTAAGTATGTATGTTAGTTATACCTCAGACAGGCATATAGAATGTTGTGGGCATAGAACGATATGCAGTGCCTACGACTATTTATTATGGTTTAGGTTTAGAATGCATATTCAACCTCAAATCTTGTGCAAATGGTTCTATGGAAAGCACAAACAATGAGAAGGAGAGCAGACACCTGCCTGCTTTCCCTCAGAAACTGAAAAGATCAGTCTGTTAGTATTACTGTAGTTCAATTACAATGCAATATTTAATCAATATTTAATAAATGTATACTCATCATCAAAAATAGTAGCACTCAAAAGAAATCAACAGACAGGAATGAAACTTGGTGGGCAGGTTTGACATAAAACATGCAAATAATCCAAATTTCATGCTCGACTGTGCATGTGATGTAAGCAAAGACCGGCATTATCTCTGTATCTGAATGACCCAACATCATGACGTCATTAGGAGTATTATTTACATGTTATTTACATTCTGTTGATCATTTTATATCAGTTTGGAATGTTTTTATCTAAAAGAATATTACATACCAAAATATATTTTTAAAGGCACAAACTAAATAAAAATGCATGAAAGCCTGCACTGAACAATTAGGTAAGCAAGAGTTGCTTGAATCTTTTTACTTGACTTTTATTTATTAAATTTATTTATTTATTTTCTACAGTTATAACAACACATTGTTTAATTCTGTGGAATAAAAAGAGGTTGGGAAACAGTAAAAATGAAAGATGTTACTGGTATATGAAATTGCACACAAGTCATGTACAACAATAAGCATCGGTCTATGTAAGTAGCTCCAGAGCATGTCGCTTCTAGAGTAACGATTGGGCGACGGGTTTGTGGCGCCCCCTGCAGGCGATGCGCTGTTTAGCAGCAGCAGCAGCAGCTTTGCCAGACCTCTGATTACGTCACTGAGTTCAGAAGACCAGACTAGCAGCGGCCATCTTATTTCCACAAAAACTTCAGTCCTGGAGAAAAACATCAGCTATCAGTTTCTCCGCATGCGAAAGCGCGTACATTGTTGACAGTTATGGAATATTAAACAGCTATATTAAAGCAGACGTAAACTCGACAGTTCTAAAGAGAAACGGTAAGATAAGCTGTTGTACCTGTTGTTGTTGCTTGTGTTTCATTTTCATTCTCCCAGCTCACGCTAGCTGTAGCCCGCCTGCATGCCTACTCTGATCAGTGTTTAGCTGACTGAGTTAGCTACCTGGCCATGAATTCATAAACAGAAGGCATGTTTTCTTCCCTTACTTGGCTGGCTGGTTTGCCAACAGTTCCTTGACTTGGCAGACTTCTAAAACACCAAGCTTGGCTTTGTAAATGTCACCAGTAATGGAGCGGGTTCCTGTATTTAGGGTCACTGTTGACTAATATCTGGACACTACATTAGCAGGCTACCTTGAATTTTAATGAGGTAAAAACAGTAACCTCGCTTTTTAAACTTCTCTTAGTAAATTCTGTTGGCAACTGCAGTGCAGGAGCTGCCTTAGCTGTGTAGCTGTTCATATGTACAGGGATGAGTATGCAGTGATGCATCTTCTAGGACACTGCAGATCCTTAATAAAATAATAAAATAATGCGATATCTATCTATCTATCTATCTATCTATCTATCTATCTATCTATCTATATCTCTGTGAAACGGGATTAAGGTTCTGTGTAGGGGCTGGTACTGTTTGGATCTAGCAGGATGCGAGTGTGAGTCATGCTCCAGGTCTGTAAGTTCATATCGCAGTGCCTTTGATTACTCACCTGGCCACTTCCCATTCTGCGTGTCATTTAAGAAGTGCCCACCGATCGGGTGTCAGTCAGCACGTTTGATTAGAGGACTGTAAGTGAAATTGAACACCTCTGCTCTCAGAGATTCAGTGTCTGTTGTATCACAGGGAAGTGGGACCCCTTTATGTAAGTGTATCTCTCCACCTGGCTCTGTTCATGTTAACCAAATGTATGGTAAATGTCGCACCACAAATAAGTACGTCCGATTCATAAACCAAAGAGCAAAGGCATTATTCAGTTTACCTGCTTTGGAACAGGCCAGTAAACTCAGAGAATAAGATGTGATGTAAATGTACAGAAAGTGATTTGTTGTCATCTCGCGGCTGTGCATGTATTTCTGCATGGGCAAAACTGGATGAGATCCGAGTAAGGATCTGTGCTTAGAAATTTAGTTTTGGAGCTCCCTTTACTGGATTTCTTAATTGGGCATCTGGGCCTTCATCTGATCTAAGAAACTGAAGTGTACAGTTTTGCATGGCCATTTGAACAATAAGATAATTCCAGAAATCTATTTATGATTGGATTATTAGGTGCATGTAAACACACTCAGTGTGCCAAATAACTGTAACAAACACCTGTTACAGAACCTGGAAATCCTCTTACAGTCAGTTACCTGTTTATTCTGGTACCACTGTATGTTAAAAGGGGTTTGTTGAGCCGTCTCAGGGTCTTGTCGGCTCAGGGTCTCGCAGTAATGCTTGTTTAATGGTATGTTTTGTTTTTGTTTTGTTGAACCGCATGGTTTCTCGAATCTTTTCATTACTCTGCATGTTCCTGCATAGCCGGTTGTGGCATCTTGGTTGCTGCATTGGCTTCTTGTCTCCTCTGCATCGCATGTGCGGGTGTCCTTCATGACCAGCAGAACGTTTCACATCCAGACAGCTGCGTCTACCGCCACAGCATTGCCTTCTGACATGCGGGAGAGGCAGCTTCGCCCGGTGGCTACCACTGTTATGGACCCTCTCATTCTGCCAGTGAGGACCCCATACCGACCTACGCTGCAAGTCCGCCAGGGCCCTGACTCCTTCTTGGCTGAGAGATTATGAACATGTTCACTCGGTCATCCATGCTGTGTCGTTGCCTTCTCAGATTCTCCAGCATACAGTTCAAGCCCCGCAGTTAATTTCTGTCAGCCTCTTGAGGGGAAAACACCCATACTGCACCAAACACCTAGCCTGGTGTTCCCTTGTCTTCCACAGCTCTCTGAAAACATCTGAGATTTACCTTCAAAGGAAACATACCTGGATATGAAACTAAACTCTCTTTGCACGTCTCTTTTTCACATTACTCATTCTGTCTTGTTCAGGGACCTGCCTGTTTTGGACCTAATGGCATCCATTCTGTTTGTGGTTCCCTTAGGCCTGTTAGGAACAAGAAATTGTCAGCAATGGGTTCAAGCCCTATGCCACGGAGCCCTTAAGGGGTTGTGTTAAAAAAAACAAAAGAAAAGAAAAGGAAGAAAGGTAGTGGCATTGGGTTCCTTCACAAATGTTTTGGATTACCTCTCAAATAAAATGAAGACAGTGCCGACCGTAATCACTAACATAAGGTAGACTAAATACACCAGTGGCAAATAATTGTGAGCATTATTGTTATTATTATTGTTATCAGTTTACATTTTTATTCTGCTTCTTCTTCTTCTTTTTCTTCATTATTATTATTATTATTATTATTATATTTTTTGATATAAACATTATTATTCTTTTTAAGACTATAAACAATACTAATTATGCCTTTTAGACAATAGATTATTGTCTATTATCACAATTTTATTAAAATAATGAATCATTATAATTTATTGAATAAGATGAAAGAAAAGAGGTTATTAAAAACATATAACCTTACATACTAGAGAACAAATTTCCACATAAACAGAATCATATGGAAAGTCTTTCCAGCAGTGGGATGTTCAGCAAGCAGTGTAACGGTCACATGTTCACATACTTTTGGCCATATAGCATTTATTATTGCTTTTTGTGAAAGTGAAGCTGTAATGGAGTGTTACTGACGTTTATAAATGTGTAATGAATGCTTCGTATATATTCAGTACAGAATCAAGATAAATGAAGCAGAGTATTAGACTAGTTCATGGCTGTTATTAATGGAGTTATATGTAAGGACATGTTTCTGGTCCACAGGATTCTCTTGTACTGTACATTACAACCAACAGGTTTCCTACCATCTTAAAGCACTGACCTGTTCATTTCAGATTATGTGTTTGGTAGGTGATATTTAAGAAATAATTGACTCCTGTTGGACAACGTTTGACTAGGCTGCTGTACAGGTTTAAGGTTTAGCTGTATTTATCTTGGTGAGGAAGAGTCTATAACAGCTTAGATTTTTACAGGTAATGATTTTATCTACTATACTAGCAGTAAAGTTTGGTGTCTATAGAATAACTGCAGTATAAATATTCTTCAGTGTTTATGCTGACTGGTCTTCATCATGCAACAGTAATTCTGTGTGGATGGCTGTAACTAAAACAATCACTGGTGTATTCAGTCTCCTTTAGGTCAGTCGTCGTGGACCCACTGAGCCCTAGCTGATGAGTGCTGTGCTGTGCAGTCTGTAGTAGCTGGTCTGCGCTGTGCAGATCCGCAGAGTTGCGGCTTTAATGACATCTTTTCTCAAAAATATAACATCACTATGTAATATTTACAGCATATTTATTACTCATGAAAACGACATCTTTTCTCATAATTACGAGATCTCGAGGCATTTGTTTTATGCATGGCAGCAATACCCCACCATACCTGCATGCTTAAGCAATCGAATGTATTTTGTTTGCATTGTAATCTCATTTTATTTGCAAGGGAATGCATTTGGAAACACAATGTCATGAACTTTGTTTTTTTTTTTTAAACCATGACTCCTTAGGGGCTCCATACTATGCTATGTTGTGTCACAGATTAGGTCATTGTGAGTTTAGGCAGAATGCTTTGCTACCTTGAGATGGTGGACAAGTGTTTTAGTCTTCATAAATTGGCACCCCTCTGGGCATTGTGCTTTCAAGAAAATTGGTGACCATAGATGCTTTGCTCACTGGTTGGGGTGTGATTGGCATCGCACTAAAGGACATCTGGCCACAACACCTGTGCTTCCAACACATCCACACTTTCCTAAGCTTCTAACAGGCTCGACAGCCCTGGAAGTCTCAGAGCTAGCTTGTCCATGTTCAATCAAAACTTGCAAAACTTTTGTATTAAATTGATCTAGTTTGTTTTGAATTGCAGCTGATGTTTGTTCATAGACTAAATGTTCTGTTCGTAAATTAGTCCATTGTGTAACTAAAAGAGTTTTTGTTTTTTCTTATTTATTTATTTAGATGTAGTCTGTCCTATAAGCAATGGAACTGTATCTCTAACTAGTGATTCAGCCTCTGAGAGGTCTCCTAAGAGGCATAGGGAATGTGACATTGGGATGTTGTTACCCCACTACAGAGACCATTTTTAAGTCACTTTTCCCCAAAATTGGTTAACTGGTGTGCATCAGGTTTCTTAGTTATACCCTGAGTACATATACTTGAAGTACTAAGTCCCATTTTGAACATTTTGTATTGTGTGATGTGTGTCCTGTGGATAGTTGAATTATTTGTATGTTTGTGTTCTTGCTCGTTAGGAAGATCTTTGTCCAGAATAGTGTGTCAGTGCTAATACCCAAAACTTTTCCCCGTTTATTAATTGGGATTAATATAGTTGAAACCAAAGTGTCTAGCAAAGCATATCATTTTGATAAAACCTTTTTAGAGCTGGTGATTTGGTTTATATGTTCGATGATGGGTTGTGTGTTGTGTAAGTAAGTTGTGAAGTGTATTCATTTTAGCTTTAAGTTCACTTTTTAATTGACATTTTTAATTAGTGGATGGATAAGATCATGTGCTAAGAGTGCCTTGCTGTGGCTGTGTTAATTAGTGATTTTGGGTGATTACTTGATCATATTGTTGGATCTTTATTTGGTTTAAGTAATACTAAAATCAGTGCCATATTAATTTGATATGGAATAAAGGAAGTTATTGATTATTGATCACAGGGGAGAAATGGTTGACCAAAAATGTTTGTAGAATTCATCAGGGAACCCATCCATACCTGGTGATTTATTGTTTGGCATTAAATTGACTGCTGTTAAGAACCTAATATCTGTGGTAGACATTATAATAAATACTCTGCTATTATATATTTGTTAGGCTTTAACTGAAATTTTCTGACATAGCTGATCACTAATAAGTTGATGGCAGACGTTGTCCAGATGACAAATTGTAGTACATATATACATATGAATAGAGAATTGAGATTGGGTGGCCTTTAGTGTATTATTTGGACTTGTCATAAAGCTCCAGCAGATCCCTAATGACATAACATCAGGCTACAGATGTGACTCTGAGACGCCCTCATATTTATGTAAATTCCAAAGTAAGTAGCAGATTGATTTCAAGTACAGTAATGTTGTAGAGATAAAATAACAAATGATGCACATCATGCACATAGAAACATAAAAAGAAAAAGAAAAAAAGCAGAGATGCATTTACTGCAAAAAAAAAGTGGACTATTGGTGGTGATTTAGTAATTCGTTTTGTGGTGTCTGACTACAGATTATATTCCCTTTTGGTGTTACTTCTGAGTCTCTGTTTGAGTTTCCATTGAGACTGTTGCACGTATTCCAGTGTTCTTTCCTGAAAAGGAACAGGAGCTTTCTTCTTTCCTGAACCTCTTTTGGAGATGGGTCACTTAAACCAAATGTTGTGTCTTTAAATTCTTTACCTTTGTTTTTAACCAGCTCTTTGTATTTATATCGTTTAAATGTGGCGATGATCGGTGTTGGATATGTGTAAAGTTTGCGACTAATAAAATGAACGCAATGAAAGGAAATCTCGTTTGCTGTGCGCTCTGGAATCTTTGGGTGCTTGCACATGAAGTTTTTAGTGTTTTTTAGTTTTCAGGTATTTCTGATAAGATTAAGTTGTCAGGCCTACTACAGGATTGAACGGCGAGTAATGTTTCTCTCAATGTTTTGTCCCGCTACGACGTCTGGGAGTTAGTGGTGAACCTAATGTTGTTTGTATCATGTTGGAGATCGTTAATCTGTTCGGAGCTAAATTCTGGACTGGTTTTTAAGTCTCTAATGAAATGCCTTTATGAAGGACGTCAATCACAAACAGTTACGTTAAGTAGTAGTTTGGAGTTGGTTGACTGGAGCACACTAGCCTCTATTTTACTGTCCAGCTCTCCTGTGTCTGTGGAGGAGTGGCGGGTGCGATTTCCGCCATCATTTCCAGTTTGTAAAAGCAGTTGTGGATATAATTCCAGTTCTTCCCTTTTTCTCCTGATATATTTAACTGTTTCCTTGTAAAGCTTGTTTACTGCTTTTGTGCTGCTGCTGTTATTATCGTTGCTGTCAGCTGTAGCAGCAGTCTCGCAAGGATGTCAGTGAACACACATTTCCTTCTCCACCTGAACCCACTTTATGGACCTTGCTTTGTGCACTGGTTCGCAGTCATGTTGGAACAGGAAGCTCCCCTAACTGTTCCCACAAAGTTTGGAGCATGAAATTGTTTAAAATGGCAAATAGAGAATTTGAAGGCATGACGTTTGGATGTCTGTAACGATTTACTCTGCAACAGATTTATTCCTTAAGTGATCAGGTTTTTTAAGAACTGATCCGAAACCCCCCCCTCACCCACATACTCTACACTCACACAGATGCACCTCTTTTGATTCTCTACCTGCATCTGAAACATTGCTGCTAGCACTGTGCTTACACTGTTTATTCAAGTACTACCTTAGTAACTGCGTAAACTCACAGCATGTTAAATCTCTCTGCGCTATATTCCACTACCTCAGGTCCGGAAATGAGTGCTGTGGTGGGGATGCACTGTCCTGTCTGTTTACTGTGTCTGCTGTCTGTTAATTTATTTTTAATTCATTATATTTACTGCATTGTTTTCTAATTACATTTTTTGTTTGCACACCTGAGTCACTTGCACTTTGTACTCTTGTTTTACATGTTGCACCGTGTGTTTTAGATAAGTAAATCTTGGAAGTGGATATCTCTATACTTTTGTAGTTAGGGTGATCCTTACGGCCCTATTATTGTTTTTTCTTTCTACCCTGCATTTTTTTGCTCAGTTTGGAAAGTATGCCATTTGGGAGTTAGCTACATCTTTGATATAGAGAGATATCGAAGGGATGATGAAAGAAAATGCTAGGTTACTTGTAGAAAAAATGGGGGGTGTTTTCCATAGTGAGATACGCCACTCGTGATTTAGAGAACTGGGGTTACACAAGTTATGTAGTGAATCCCTTGACTGTAAGTTTTAAAGGGTGTTTCTTGAACACACGTCTTCATGTTTCGGTTGTTAGCTGTTTTCATGTGCTGCCCAGCTAAGGTGAAGATAGCTAGCCTAAGCTAGAAAGCTAGCTGTCTTTTGTCAGCTCCCATCTTTTCTTACATTTTAGACATGGTTCTTTGGGAAATTTGAGATGGTAAAGGTCCCACAGAAAGTAAAACCAGAAAGTGTCAGACCGTGCCATGTGACGCATTGGAACGAATCAGGTTGTCAGAAATCGACACCAGCCGATAAGATTTTCTGCTTAGGTTTAAATCCACTTTTTTTTCTTTCACTATTGTTCGCTGATATAAATGAAATCACCATATTTGGATCCGATAGCACTGTGGCACTCTGGATCCTATGCCAGCGCTCATTTGGCGGAACGCAGGAAACACCCTGGAGATGTCTTAATAGTATTTAAAATATGTAAATGTAATGTTTTGTTGTCTTAAATTTAAGAAGCTAAAATAATTAACTGGTTCGGGAGGGAAATAAGCTGCAGAGAGTAACTTGAATAAGCTGCATTTTCCATTGTGTCTGCTGGGGATGCCACGATACAATTTTTACAGACCAAGTACAAGTAGATACCGATTCAGATACCATAATGAATTATCCCACATGCATAGAGTTAAGTAGTTGTTAGTCGCGACGGTTGTAAGTCGCTCTGGATAAGAGCATCTGCTAAATGCCTTAAATGTAAATGTTAATGTAACAACTTCCGTGTTCAATGTATACCACACAAAAATGCAAAGTATAATTAGATGATTTTAAAAGATAGAGATTAGTTACCTTGGGTCAAGTAATGAAGGGATGTAATGAAGAAATCTAGGTGTTGTGTTCCACATGATAACTTTTCTGGAGCTGTAAGTAACGTACATATCGTAGTTTTGACTCTCAGTACTCGTCCGTCTCCACAGCACAGTGAGAGCAGGAATCACATGAAGGCTAAACCAAGGAGTTAGGTTTCGAGTTGTTGAAGTCCTGTTGGCTGGTGGAGATATATTTTAATGTTCTCTGTGAGAAAAAGCACAGTTCAAACAAGCGCAACTACAGACAGTCCTGTCCTCTGACAATTTGAAATAAAGCTGTTTCAGTCAAAATATCACTCTGTGTACCTGAATAATGAGTAAACATGCTGAAAAACTTCAACAGCAGCTCAGCTAAACACACTGTGCTCCAAATATACTTAGTAGGTTGTTTGTTAGCATGGGGGTGTGCCCTCAACTTCACCAGGTATCAGCTGGTAAATTGCTGCTTCAGCCCAGTACCTAATTCCAGCATCAGTATCAGTGCATCCAAAATCTCTGCTTTAAGTTTCCCACAGATATGTGGCTCAGGAGTGAGGCAATATTATTGATCATCATTTATTATTATTCTTTTTTAAAGGAGGTATTGTACTAAATATTTTTAGGTCTCACCCACATCTTTTTGGGAGTAAGGTTAAGACTAAAGTTGCCATAACAATGGCATTGACTGACTCTGGCACTGATTTTTAATTGAATCTATTGTTATCTATATTTATATAATCTACGACATTTACACAGGAACCTATTTAAACCAAAGCTGACAGAATTAAAAAAAAAAAAGATTTATTATCTTTTCAGCTATTCTGTTAAGGAAGCAAACTAGGAGTTGTCCTTCTGCTCCTTGTTTCCACCTCCTGTCCCTGTACATCAGCACAAACCACACCTACTATATTCTACAGTTGCCAGCGAGAGTTGCCTCTAACTCCAGCAAAGCTGGCTAAAGTCTTCCCAGCACTCAGAGATAAGGCTTGAACCTGCAATCCGAGAGACATTTTATCTTTTCATGTACGTATCTACTGGTTTTAGTCAGAGTGAGATATCTGCCTTGCAAGCAAAGTTCTTAAACAGTACATACAATCATAAAGATGGTTAATCAAAAAGCATTGCTTTATCGGCATTCTGGTAATTGTTCTTTTTATTTAGTTTCCCCGTCAAAGTTTTCATTTGGCTCAATGTATGTGGTAGCACCAGGCAATTATTACTGGATTACATCATGTTTGTTTGCCTTTGAGGACTACGATAAGAGCAGTGTCTGTAATCGAATGATATGAGATCCATGTAAACACAGAACAGCTTAACTTTTTTTTTTTTCTATATGGGTTTACTCCAACACAGTAAAATGACATTACAGCAGGAATGTGCTAGACCATTGAACTTTCCTTTTTTATGAGGGCCACCGCCAGCACTCTACCTTCTCTAATGTTGATGAAAACTAATATTACAATGATGAGAGCTGAACATGTGGCCTTGATGTATCTTTAAAAAGTGATATACCACCCAGTCCTGTTTTGCAGTTACATGCTGCTGCAAGTACAAGCATTTAAGGTGTAACGGGACATTCAGTTTAGAGAATAGGACTATAGCCTAAATTGTGTGCACAAAAGGGTTAATATTAGCAAATTAATACTTAAAAACGTCTTTTATGTCGATACTGCCCTTTTACATAAAACAATACAGTAGTATAAAGATAAGATATATAAAATCTTTAAAAATGACACAGGGGTAGTAATGTAATTAAAATAAGAGAGGAATGTAATTACAGTATATACATTAAATATACATAAATCAATGGTGTAGAAATGTATGAATTGTAGGGAGTGTGCAGTGTGGTGAGCATTGTAGAGTGAAAAGTGCAAAGTGCAGGAGAAAGTGAATGTGCAACATGATGTGCAGTTAAGCAGGAAATAATAATAATTATCAGTGGTTAATGTTCAGTAAAACGACCTGTGTGGTAGTCCTAGTTTTTGCCTTGTTCCAGATGCTGAATGGCCTACAGGAAAAAGATTCTCCCCATTCTCTCTGTGTTTGCCTTTGCCATTGTTGGGATAGCGGTCCTTCACATCTTCCTGGCCATGATTCAGCAGTGCTTGTAGTGCTGTGCACTGGTTCAGGTGTCCATACGTTCATTAAAGTAATAGTTTGGAATGTTTGGTCATTGTTCAAATGGCAGCATGGTGGTGTTAAGACTTAGTATTTGATGATCTATAAATGGGCTGGTCTCGCTGCCCGCACCAGAAAATACCCAATTTTGTAACCTTTGGCCAGCATTGTACTGATACTGCATATTGCTTTTGCACACAGCTGCTGTTTTTGGTGGGGCCAATCAAGCGGCAAATGGAAACACCTGCAGCTCACACTACTTAAGCGTAAGGGTGCTGGCCCTTGGTTTCTCAGTCTAGAGTTCATGTTGCCATGTGCACATGTCTCTCGTGAATATCCAATTAAAGGTTTTGAGCCTCTCGAGACAGGTTCCTTCTCCCCTTCGTCAGAGTGCACTGAGAGGGTTCTGTTCTAGCTTTACTGGGAGATGCAATGAGTGTCAGGTTCATAAGAACAAGGTTAAGCAGCAAACACACAGGACAACACAGCTACGGACTGTCATTTTATAAATACTAGGGCTGTGTATTGGCAAGGATCTGGCGATACGATATGTATCACAATACAGGGTTTACGATTCGATAAATTGCGATATACTGTGATACTTTAAGCAAGGCGACCTCCAACATCAAAACTATTTTTGTATTATCTGAACAAACTTTACATCAGAATGGTGTCTTGCTAAGTGTGCTTTTTGATTTTGGCGTGGCACCTTCTGCAAAGGGCATGGTTCTTGTTGATCTCCGTTGTGCCTTCTTTATTGTGAAAGCCAAAATGAGCCCAGACTTCAGCCCTATACACTGCGGGAGCCGGTCTAATGCGTTCAGATTCAGCAATTGGCGGTAACACTAACGCAGTTAGGTTTGCTAATGCTAATGTGGTGCGGTACTTGCTTACATTGACGCGGAAGCGCCTAATGGCTGAAGTGACTGTCATCTAGTGGTCAGGGATTTAAATACAACACAATCATCAACTGCCGCGAATCTTTTTGTTTAAAATATTAATTAAAAATCGATACTGTTTTTTTTTTAGAAACGATACACTATCGCAAAACAGAATATCGCAACATTAAGGTGTATCGATTTTTTCTTACAGCCCTAATAAATACAATATCTGATGTGGAATTTGGGAGACATGTTTCCACTAGTGCATATCAAAATATAAGGACTGTGGTGGATAATTCAGTTACATCCTCTGAAGAGATGGCGTTCCCCATATGTTGACCGAGCTCTCGTTTAGTACTCTTTTAGCATCTGCTCGGGAAAGGGCGCTGAAGCTCAACTAACACTTCAGAATCTCATCCCCTGTTATGTTTGATTACACACTGCCACCACTGCCACTAGTATGACAGTACACAATATACAAATAAGTATGCTGTCTGAGGTAAGTGAAGTAAGTGACTGAGAACGCTCAGAGCTTCTTTACCTGAACGTCATTTACCAGTCAAAACTATAGGCGAACAAAAGAGTACCTCCCGACAACCCACCCAAAGCATTTGATCAAGTGGAGTGCCTCCTTAACAGTAAAATGCAATTGCAAACAGGTTGCTAATACTTATTTTTGCAGACAGGAAGCACCGAAACCCCAGAAATGCATTAATTTAATTTTTAAATGGCAGCTGAAGATGTGAACAGTAATCACTCTGTCTGATGAGGATCTGTTCTGGACTGCCAGCCCTGGGTTCAAATCAGTTGACTTTTCTTTTTCGCGTTGTTGAAAGCTGTAACCATCTCCAGTTATCTTGACTATATCTTTAACCACTGGTTCCACAGTGATTTAATTTAGAATATTGATTTTATATGTGAAGACATTTTGTTTAATAATGCTTCAGAGATATTCATTTCCTTTACGTTTTTTTTACATTTGGGAAACCTGGAGAACAAACATCATGGTACTGACCAGTTTGTTTAGTTTAACATAATCCTTAAAACTGAGGCCATATACCAAGATAAGACAAACATAGGCACATATATCATAATAATGATTGTCTGCAACTGTGATTATCATAAAAAAAAACAATAAAGTATAGGTCTAAAAAGCTATACTCTGAATAAAAGTGGCGAGAGGGTGTAAACTCATCTCTTAGCTTTGGTTACGTCCCAAAATCTATTAAACTAGCAGTAATTAAAACTTTAATTAGGGATTCTAATCTTGATCTTTATGTGCTAGCGAGCTATTTCAGATCTTCCATTTATATCAGTAATAATAATAATAGGTTACACTTCTATAGCGCATTTCACATACCCAAGGATGCTTTACAATCTAAAAAATAAACAAATGAAGAAAAATCATGAAGAATGATCTGCACATGAAAAACCTGAAAAATGAAAAATGGTAAATGATCTTTTAGTATTCTCTGACAGAGATATCCTATACTTACTGGTCCTACTGGATCTTAGTGCAGCATTTGATGCAATAGACCACTCCATCCTACTAGATAGACTGGAAAACCTTAATCTGAATTACTTCTTAGTCACACCAGGCACATCTGTAAATAGTCTTGGTGCCATGATCGATCCTGATCTGGCTTTCGATGAGCATATCACTAATATCACTAGAATATTTTTTCTGTGTCTATGCAAAATTGCGAAACTATGAAATGCACTGTTCCTACAGGATGCAGAAAATCTAGTATTTATTACTTCAAGGCTGGATTAGTGTAATGCCGTGCTTTCTGGTTGTTCCAGCAGAAGCCTTAACTAACTTCAGTTAGTCCAAGACGCTGCAGCCAGAGTCCTTACAAGAACTAGAAAGTTTGATCATATCAGCCCAGACTTATCTAACATACATTGGTTGATAGCTATATTCAGCACTGAGTATAAAATTCTTCTTCTGACATATAAGGCTCTGTTGTCATTCCCGTTGTTCTTTGTGTTTACTCAGATTTGTTGATGGTGGACCAGAGTTATGCTTGTAGTTATGCTGTTGTAGTTATACCACCACCATCATTAGTGTCATCACCTGAACCAAATCTAGTGTAACAAAGCTTGACCTCTCTATTTTATTGACAGCTCTTTGTTAGTAAGCTGAGGAAAGCTGTGATGATTGCTGAGATCTGTTTATCTAAAAGTCACTCTGTGACTGAGTCACTGAGTGCCTGTATTTTACCGTTCCAGACTGAGTTTAAAATGTTCTTGTTATGCTGATCGTATGACTGAAACCTGTAATGTAATCATTCAGAATACTAAAAATGATGGTGCTAACTGTAAATACTAATGAACTTGTGCATGGGGGATGTGGGGAGTGGGTGGTTGGGCTGCTGTCAGTAAACCACCAAACCACGTTTCTTTATAGCTGTGGTGACAACAGCCCTACATGAATTAGAATTGTTTACAATTGCTGGCTTGATTTAGACACCCACAGAAACACACCAATAACATATGAGATTGCTCAAGATGCACAGAAAACAATAAACATACGGAGTCATTTGCTTATTGCAATGACAACAAGCTTAACATATTGTACAGCTTTAAGTGTGAACCTTTTACCGTCCTTGATGTCTTTTTTCTTTCTATCTTTCTTTTTTTTTGTTCATATCTACAGAGGGTCTCGGGGTTCTCTGTGTTTACCATAGAAATCAGCAAGGAGTTTTCCTGTCTCCTTCAACTCTTCAGGGAGTCCTCTGACTCCTCCCTGAGGAGACATGGAGACCCAGGAGGGAGCTGGGGTCGGTGGACTATTGGCCCCAAGCCCTCAGAGTGAGGCAGTGACCCATGAGATGAGGGAACTATCCCTGCAGCCCAGCCAGAGCCTGCCCCCTCTCAATGAGCGCAAGAATGGTGAGTCCAGTGTACACTCATTCATAGGGCTGGGACCTCATAGGGACCTTTTTGTATAGGCAATAAATGTGTCAATGTTCTTTTAATCATTGACTGTTGCTTCATTATGTAATAATGTGATTAATATTTAAATGTATCGCTATCTGTCAGACTCGGACTCGCTTTATATTACCTGTCTAACTCAGACTCGCTATATACACTGCTCAAAAAAATAAAGGGAACACTCAAATAACACATCCTAGATCTAAATTAATTGAATATTCTCATTGAATACTTTGTTCTGTACAAAGTTGAATGCGCTGACAACAAAATCACACAAAAATCATCACTGGAAATCATATTTATTAACCAATGGAGGCCTGGATTTAGAGTCACACACAAAATTGGAATGGAAAAACACACTGATCCAACTATGATGTAATGTCCTTAAAACAAGTCAAAATGAGGCTCAGTATTGTGTGTGGCCTCCACGTGCCTGTATGACCTCCCTACAACGCCTGGGGATGCTCTTGATGAGGTGGTGGATGGTCTCCTGAGGGATCTCCTCCTAGACCTGGACTAAAGCATCCGCCAACTCCTGGACAGTCTGTGGTTCAACGTGACATTGGTGGATGGAGCGAGACATGATATCCCAGATGTGCTCAATCGGATTCAGGTCTGGGGAACGGGCGGGCCAGTCTATAGCTTCAATGCCTTCACCTTGCAGGAACTGCTGACACACTCCAGCCACATGAGGTCTAGCATTGTCCTGCATTAGGAGGAACCCAGGGCCAACCGCACCAGCATATGGTCTCACAAGGGGTCTGAGGATCTCATCTCAGTACCTAATGGCAGTCAGGCTACCTCTGGCGAGCACATGGAGGGCTGTGTGGCTCTCCAAAGAAATGCCACCCCACACCATTACTGACCCACTGCCAAACCGGTCATGCTGAAGGATGTTGCAGGCAGCGGATCGCTCTCCACGGCGTTTCCAGACTCTGTCCACGTCTCCTGGTGTACTGGCCTGTCTCCTGGTGTACTGGCCTGTCTCCTGGCAGCGCCTCCAGGCTCTGGACACAACACTGACAGACACAGCAAACCTTCCTGCCACAGCTCACATTGATGTGCCAGTGTTGCTTCCTAAGGGGACAGTTTGATTTGCTTGGAGTTATATTGTGTTGTTTAAATGTTCCCTTTATTTTTTTGAGCAGTGTGTTATCTGTCAGACTCGTTATATGTTAACATTATAAAGCACTCTTGTTTGTAGTAAACAATATGTCCTCATCGTCACCATCTAATCAACTTTCTCGACTGATCAGTGTGGCACTGGTCATGGAGAGGTCAGGGATGTAATGTGTGTAATTCCTATTGCTCTGTTCTGCTCATCAGTATAACGTGTTTTTAAGCTGTATTCACCTCAGATACTGAATAGTCCACTTTTACTCTGTAATAAAAGGTGGGATTGAGTTTCACAGTTTAGAAGCATGATAACCAAATGAGGCCTCTGCATGTTTTCTGCATTTCTGGACGGTATTTATGTAAGATTGTAGATCAGTGTTAGTTTTAAGAGGAAAAAAAATAAACCTTTAACAGAATTTGTTAGTGACCCTACTTTTCACTGAACACAAGACATTGTGGGTTCAAGGAGGATATGTATTTCACAATTCTCATTTTCACAAAGTCAAATAAGAATGTGGAAGACTGACAAATTGACTGGTTTTGCTATATATCACAGTATAGTATATTAATATATATATTCAAATACGCAGAAAAGAACAGTATGTAGAAAGATGTCAATATTGCATTAAAGAAAGTAAAGCCCAGAGTGGCTTTTCTGAGCCAGGCAAAAAACTGAATTTGGCTTCCTAGTAACTAGCTTCTTCTTCAAATTGTCCTATTTCACCTTAAGTGGTGCAGCAGTTACATTCAGGTGCCTTAGGAAAAAAACAGGGGGACACCTTTAAAAGAAACTTGTGGTAGTGAATGAGTCCCTTTCAGCTTTATACACAATAAATGTGGGTTCAAGGAGGATATGTATTTCACAATTCTCATTTTCACAAACAAAGTCAAATAAGAATGTGGAAGACTGACAAATTGACTAATTGTAGGTTTTGCTATATATCACAGTATAGTATATTAATATATATATTCAAATACGCAGAAAAGAACAGTATGTGGAAAGATGTCAATATTGCATTAAAGCAACCACAAGGGAATGCCTCACTGCCTTTAAAAAAAAAAAAAAAAAAAAAAGATTCCACCATGCTAACGTGGTTCATAGTTTGGACCTGGGTTGATTGACATGTGAACTGGACTACCCACATGCAGAATCTCAAAGCTCTTTGCGAATGCTTGTTCTTGTGTCAGTGTGTGAATGATTGTGAGGTCGCTCTGCTACTGAGGGTAAGTGTTTGCCAATCACTGGCATTTTTGGCACATGTCAAATTTGGCATGTCTCAAAGACACAGGGCAGGTTCTAGACCCTGTTATAGACTCTAGGTCTTTTTCCTTGTCATTGTCTTAGGGCTTTGGGGTTTGTATCAAATTGACTGAGTACAAGCCAGTTTATTATTCACTGAGATACTGCCCTTTGCCATGCTTGTACTGCAGAGAGGTTCTTTACACAAATGAGTTTCTGTTTCTTTTACTGTGTACTATGTGTACCATGGGTACTGTGTACTATTTTGTCTGGATCATGTAGCCCTAGAATGCACTTTAAACGTGTGTTTAGGTGCCCAGATAATTTCTCCTGTCAGACTGCAGGGTAGTTTGATTCTGACAGTTGCAGGAAAAAGGTCAGAAAGTTGAAGATGCAGTGCTGGGAAGAGTTAACAGTACAGCTCGTGCCTCTCTTCCACTCCTAACAGAGTTAAGACTGGAAAAGTTTAGGAAGTCCATATGCTCTGATAGAAGATAAAGTGGATGATTTTGGGAAAACCAAGCTAAGCTCACTATCAGGAACACAAACACTTGGGACTCAACATTCAGCAGCGCTGCTGACCCCCTCTATGACTACAATAGGGCAACACACCCACAAATGTCTGTATCCAGGTTGCTGTTTGAAAACCAAGCATTTTATTTGCAGCGAATTTCAGATTTGGGTTTGTGCATTCACTTCATCTAAGGCTTTTACCTTGTACCCTAAAAACAAGTTCTTTCATAATTTACACATGCAAATGTCAGTTAATATCAAATAATATCTCTGGTCAAGGCTGTTGTTGTCATGGTCATAACACCAGTCAAGCAAGGTTAAATACTTCATACTTCATACTAGGTTCATACTCATTTGTGGGCCTGATTAAAGCATAAAGTCGAAATGTTAGGTAACATAGATATCCTAGCAAAATGATACATAGGTGTCATCAAAAAGATTAATTTTTCACATTCTCTTGATGATTTTAGTTCATTTTGGAACTGGAACTAAACTTTAAAAATCATGCATGTATGTTTTAATCAGCATTAGTAATATAATCACATTTTGTAGTCAATTTTGCTGGTTTAAACAAGTGGTTTAGTTAATTTTACTAGGGGATACACTGATGCATTACCAGCTATTAATGTCAGACCGATTTTAGCAGAATATGTTTAATTGGATATTAAGAGGAATAAAAAACAGAATCCGATCCATAACTACATAAAAACCTGTCCAGAAATACAGCCACACTGTGTAATATGTATTTCTTCTGTGGTGTAGTACAGTATTGTTGGGGTGTTGGGTAGTGTAGACAGCCCGTTTAGTTGCTGGCTGTGGAGATTGACCTCCTATTTTTGTTTCAAACAGTCCTTCAGTTGCGACTTCAGCAGAGACGTACTCGCGAGCAGCTTGTTGACCAGGGCATCATGCCACGTGAGTATTCCCATTTAACTGGACACTACTAATAAAATTCATTACACTTGATTCCATGAATCTAGAATTATATAGGGGGTCTATGATGATGCAAGGAGTGGACGGGCTAAATACTGTAGAAACACTTTTAAGAGATTTTGGTGACTTTAGCTTGAACTAGCCTGAAGTTCACAGCAGATTAGGAGATGGAGGTCTAGTAGTAAATGACAGTTACATACAGGGTTGGTGGTGTGTTATTTATCCAGAATGTACCCCATCTGCCCCGTACGTGTAGCCATACCAAAGATATGTAAAAGATGAAAGAGTGTAGTATCTGCTTGGAAGTGTATGAGACGGAGGCCCTTTGAGACAGTGTGTGATACCCTGTGTTTGGCCTGTGCAGCCCTCAAGAGCCCAGCGGCATTTCATGAGCAGATCCGGAGCCTGGAGAGAGCCAGGGTAAGAATTAATTTTTTTTTGTCCCCTAAAACCCCTTACCTAGTGAGGGGATCTCAAGCTTTCAGCATGATGTGATTCATGTGGAACACCCACATCTTTAAGTAGCCTGATCTCCCACAAATGTGTTTCCAGTTGACAAAATACTTCCTTGCCTTTTTCAGTTTTAAAGCATACATTTTTTCATATTATTTTCATAATCCGGCTTTTTGATTAACAAATGTTTTATGGTGTGTTATTACAGGAAGATTAAAGATAGTTTGGCATAATAATAGTAGTAGTAGTCATTCAGACATGTTTAGAGTCCAGATTCTGCCTCTTTAGTTTAGAACTGAAGCTGACATTGTTAACAAACACATTTTACTTCTGTCGGCTCAAACCACATCCAGTTATGAAGGTTGTATAGACCTGTTGTCTGTTTTATAACTCAGTATGACTTGCTGTTAGCTATAAAATTGAACCGAACTTGGCTGTGAGCAGCCATTTCCGGCATTCATACAGCAGTCATCATCTTGAGGATATATATTTGATTAGTATTCTCTGTATTAATGACAGCTGTTGTAATACTTCATCATATTACCCTTCTTATGTCCTATGACAATGATTGAATGTTATGACAGCAGGGGTGCATGACATCATATAGTATGGCATCTGTCATGCAATTTGTCTGTAATTTCTATTACTTGAAAAAAAAAAAAACATTATAGCAACTCATGATGGTATATGACATCTGCAATTACATGTTTGTTTATAGCATGGTTATGTCAGTGTTATGTAGTAGGTTGTAGTAAAGTGTTGGTCTGATTGTAGATCAGCAGTACTACTCCTTAGGTGGTTGAATACCAGCCCTGTTGTCTAAATAATTTATATATATATATAATTAATATGATATATAATTCATACTGTATCCTAAATTGCATTGACTGTGCAACCCTAACAAAGCCCATTGTGCAGTTTTTGAAAACTATTTGGCCTGTCTCACACTTGCCTCTAAACCATTCTAAGTTGTAACTAAGGAAACTTGAATAGACCTTTGTATGTCTCTGTATGAAACAATTATGTATTAAAGAGCAAAACTGTCTGAGATCATTGAAATTGTTATTGTGTGAACTTATTGTGTAGGCAGGTATGTTGTAGGTTAGAAATGTAGTTTTGTCTCTTTAGACAGTTTTTGCAGTTCTGTGTGTGCTGTTTTATGTTAAAACATTTCTATTAAAAAGCAATGATAAACATTGTGCTGTTTTAATAGGGTCATTAATTTACTTACATGTTATGTTAACTCCCTGGTTTTCTTTGTAGACTGAGAATTTCCTAAAACACAAGATCCGGAGTCGCCCAGAAAGGGCTGAGCTGGTGCGCATGCACATCTTACAAGGTAGGCCTTCTTCAGTTTGTAACTTTGATGACTTTACCCGTTGCAGTTAACCGATTAGTTTGACAGAACAGTTGTTTAGTTATAACATTTAAGTAGCAGTAATATGTGTTTGTTATATGTGTGCATTGTTTACTGACTGAAGTGTGTTCTGCTGGTTGCTGAAGACAGTGAATAAGGCTTAAGAACTGTATTGACTGCTGTCGATGATGGTGTATTGATAGAGACGGCGGTGGAGCCTTCGCTGCAGGCTACCCAGCTGAAACTGAAGAGAGCTCGACTAGCAGATGACCTTAATGAGAAAATTGCCCAACGACCTGGTCCAATGGAACTGGTGGAGAAAAACATTCTGCCTGTGGATTCCAGCATCAAAGAGGCCATCACTGGTAACTTGTTGTTAGTGGTAGGGTTGAGCTTTTAAATAAATGAATTAATAAAAGGTAACTAGTATTTCAACATCTTAATTATTTAGTATCATGAATAAAGTCAAAAACAAAAGCTGAAGCATAAACATTGTATAGGTGACTTCCATAAGCTTTATGGTCTGTTCTGCTATGTTGATCTGTTAGATGGCCAGATGCAGTATCCCAAAACCCTGCCGGACATGTTTGATGAAGACAGTGGCGATGCCTTCTCTCCAGAGCAGCCGGGCAGCCAAGAGTCACACGGGTCTGCAGCCTCACCTGGAGATCCCAAGCCCGTGGAGACCACCTCACCATTGACCAATAATTTATTAAAGGTGCTTCTTGATTCCTGACTTGAACATGAAAAAAGAGGTTTAATGAAATGATCCATTGGCAGTGTTAAAAAATTGATAAAGCATCCCTTTTACCTTTTTTCTCTCTTTTATTTTCTGCAGCAGTGGACTCCTGTTGCCCAGACTACAGGTGATTTCCTCAAACCTTTATCCACTAACGAACAGTTAGTCAGCCCTCCGGCACCCCAACCTCTGCCAGTCACTACCACTCCCCCCTCAAAACCCGGGCCTACTCTTCTCAAGGTTAGTCAGACTGAAATCTTTAGCTTGGCAAATAGAGTCAGTGGAGACAAAAAAGGCTTTGGTATTGGTTGCTACTATGTACTGCTTGTTAAAAGTGTGAAGACATTTTACCTTTATTTATACACGCACACACACACATATATACACACACAAACACACAAAAAAAACATACACATACATACATATACATATATATATATATATATGTGTGTATGGTTTTTTTTTTGTTTGTTTGTTTGTTTTTTAGCCCCCCCCAGACTAGTGTTTAGGCTGGGCAAATATAAAAATGTTTATAGTTACCATAACTATATGCTTCTCTGAGTATATTGTGCATTATGTCAGTATTTAAAATACACTGACCAAAGTATAATAAAATAATGTTTTTATTACAAATAATAATTTTACAAAGCATTTTTCAAGAGTTTTATTAAATGTGCCACTGCTGTGTTTTGTGGCGTATTGTGTAAATTTCCTGGAGTATCATGATGAAATGTTTTTTCCATATTTTAAGTGTAATTTTACTACTTTTAAAATCTTGGAAACAACGATATAAAACTATTCTGCACACTCCATTTCTGGAACAGTTGGCACATATGGTAAAATTAAATAAAAACAAAACTATATGATTTGTTAATTCTCTTGACCTTTATGTAACTGAGGAAATGTGGGTGCACCTGACCACAACAGACGTTTCCACTTTCTTTTGAACCATCTAAGAATATTTTGGGCCCAGAACTGGCATTTCTACTTAGAATTGATGTATGACTTTTCTGTTGCATAGTAGAGCCTCTGGCAGAACTTTTTTGATGAAGCGGCGGACTGTGTTGGGTAAAACCAGTTTTCCAAAGTACTCCAGAGTCCATGTGGCATGTATCTGACACATGACAATTCTGAATGCATTCAGCAGTGGTTTCCAATCTTGCTTGTACATTTACTGCAAAGACTTAGCCTTTGATTCTTATGCCCAATCATTGTGCCCATTCAGCTGCTTATTGTAGAATGTTTGTAAACTGTTTAAACTGGAATATTCTTTTAACTTTCTATTCTAATTTTCCCGTCCCAACTAATTTTGATTGTATTGCAAGCTTTACCTTTATAATGTGTTTATATTTACCAAATACAAATAAACCAGTTTTTTCATTGACAGTTAAATTAGGGTTCAAGATAATTTCCATATCACAGAAGAGTAATTTAATAGTACAACCTCATTACAGCAGTAAATATAGGAGTTTTTGATATGACTGTGTTACAATCACCTAGAATTGTTAAGTTTAGGGGTTACAATATAGTCCGAGTATACACCATTTGCACATAAAAGCCAGTGCAGTATCCAGACTTAAACTCATGTACACAAAAACCACGATAGACCCTGTGTAACTTGCCACCAAAAAGAAAAAGCTTTATATAATCCAGTGTATTATGCAAACACATACCCAGTGTATAGTACATAGAACCCCCCCACACCATCCAATTTTAACAAAAGTCCATAACCCTCTTCCCAGTACCCCCAAGGTCCAAAAAATCCAAAATGAAAAAGAAAAAAAAAAAAAAAATCCACAAAAATATCCACAATATAAGTCCTTAGCAATGCATTGCAAAACCAACTACAAACATTTTTTTTTAAACCAGCTGGATTTCACCGGCAATGGCAGGCCTAGTCTCATGCTTCACTTCGAATCCGGTATGTAAATCCACTGAGAGCCCAGATCTGGAGCATACTTGGTCCGCCCGGTCTGCCCGTTCACAGGTAGAAGGTGTCAGGTGGATTTTGTTGTTGAATCCCCTTAGTTTTCAAAACACACCAAACATTTATCTGTCTTCTGCCGCCATCTTGTCTCCCTCCCCTTCCATTTCCAGGGAGATTTTTAAAGTGACAGTGCTAGGTTGATTTAAAAAATATTAAATTTAAATTAATATTCTGGTCCCCTATGTATTTGACCATGAATAGCAAGACTTACTAATTTTAGTTTAACCTTGCAAGGCTTAAGTTTTAAACCCATTTCTTTAAATTAATGTGCATATACAGGCATATTTCGTCTAAAAAAACCTTTCATGTGGCTGTATCACAACTGAATAACAAAAAATGTTGAAAGTGGATGAATGGTAGCATAAACCACTCAAACAAAGCATGATGATTTGTCAGAACAGTTACTAATTGTGCCCAGACGTTTGACAGACAGTACAAGTTGACCTTATTTAAGGCTATTTTATATCTGTTATCACTAAAAAAATGTTTTCTCATTTTTGTATTTGTCTTTCATTTTAACAGCAAAGTCAGCCTAAGCTTCCTGGAGATAAAAGCCGTAGTAAGAAGAGCAAAGAGGCCAAACCGCAGGTGAAAAAGCTGAAGTTTTATCAGTACATTCCTCCAGACCAGAAACAGGAGCCCAGCGAAGCCCCAATGGACTCCTCTTATGCCCGCTTACTACAGCAGCAACAGCTCTTTCTGCAGCTTCAAATTCTCAGCCAGCAACAGCAGCAACACTACAACTACCAGACCATTCTACCTGCTCCACTCAAGTACTGTGTATTTTATAAATATATAGAATTTGTGTACAGTGTATTTTACTATATATGAACTTCAATAAATAGGGAAAAGGGGACAGGAATACCACCTAATAATCCTGTATCCTGGCAACCGTTTTTCTGCAGTCTTTCTTTGTCAGATCTCAGTTTAAAAACAGGCCACTTTTTGAATTTAAAGATTTTAAGCGTAACTGTTATGGCGTTATTTGTCTTGGCTGGGTACAGTGCGTGTTTCCGCCATCAGGTTAACAGATTTCTCTCTTCTTTTTCTTTACACTTCCTCCCCTTCACCCCACTTCTTCTTTAGGCCTGTGATTGAGGGACAGAGTAACAGTGCCACGGTTGCCATTAATAGCAGAAACAGCCTTCCTGCCTCTATTGTGGTGTCTCTGCCTACAGCTGCACCACCAGTGCGCCCTAATAATACGCACACCAACCGCAAAGCTGGAACACTGCCTGCCAATCTGGAAGAGATGAAGGTGATTGCTTCAATGTTTTGTCATTGCAGTTGCAGTTTGTTATCATGATTAATATGATATACCATAAAAACAGTATCTATTAAATATTAAATGGATTATTATGTTGTTATAATAAAATGTAATTTATGACATCCTAATGTAAATGCAGTTGGATTGCTACCATTGTTTCATAATACACTGATGCATATTCACACCTGTGATTACAAGTATTATACTTTTAATAGGTTTTTATTTGTTTGTTTTTGCTTTTGTCAGGTGGCTGAGCTAAAAATGGAACTGAAGCTTCGTGGCCTTCCAGTCTCTGGAACCAAAACTGATCTTATTGAGCGGTTGAAGCCCTACCAGGAAAGTTCTGCTTCTAGCACAAGCAGTAGCACTGGATCTAACATGCAGCTCAGCAGCACACCAATGGAAGTGTCCAGCGCCACCTGTCCAGCTAGCCTGTCCCCTAGCCAACAGCCCCCAGAGACCCTGAGCTCCTCTCCTCCTCCTGTATCCCCTGTCCCTCCAGAATTGCACAACAGGGAGGAAATGCACATGGACAGCCAGATGGAGGCCCATGGTCAAAGTGGAAGCAGCAGCAGCAGCCAACCAGTGGCCGCAGTTCCAGAGGAGCAAGACAGAAGGCTACATGAGAAGGAGCGTCAGATCGAGGAGCTGCTGCGAAAGTTGGAGCAGGAACAGAGGCTGGTGGAAGAGTTGAAAATGCAGCTGGAGGTGGAAAAAAGGGGTGGACATACAGTGACAGCCACAGAAAGTAATAGTAGTGTCCGTCTATCTGCTTTAAAGGCCCCTGTAAAAACAGAGAAAGCAGTCAATACCAACTGCAAAGTGTCCTCGCATACCTCTCCTACTATAGTGGAGATAGAGGAAAGCCCCGCGACCCAAGTGACTGCCACCCCTCTGCCTCAGTTCATCATCAGCCACCAGGGTGTGTCTCAGGTCATTGGGCAAACGCAGACACTCCTCACCACGCAGCATGGTGGGACCCAGATCCTGCTGCCTGTTTCCCTGCCCAATAACACCACCACTATTCAGCTCCCCAGTGCTAGCGTTAAACTGCAGGTACACCAGCATTAGGTTGTTTAATACATGTTATGTGGTCACTAGCTCTATTCATATTATAAACATTGCTGCTCAGTTTAAAATTGTGGTTCAGATTTGATCTGCCTTGATGGGACAGACAGACAGATAGACAGACTGACTCACTGAGGAAAGAAGGAAGGAAATAAAGATATGAGGCAAGAAGGCAAGGGCCGGTGCTGCTGAGAAAGTTATTCAGAAAATCGCCCCATTTATCTGTTGTAAAATTTGAATTTTTAAAACACGCTAGTCACAACAAGGCTTCAGTCTGTCTAACAGGTCAGTTAGCTTTGTGGCAGGCTTAGGAGTAACAGCACAGTGCATTGCATTGATTTACCAGTGCTTCATGAAGGTGCTAGCAAGGGCCCAGTGTGGCAGGGCAGTGTTTGCAGCTGCTTAGGGAAATATTGGACAGAATTAATTTTAAATGATCCAGTTTTTTTAAAAAAAGTTATCCCACTGTCTTGTTATGGCTCACAGTTGTAGTTGGGCTAGATAGGATATCACCATGTGCTGTGAAGTGTGATGAGTTTCAATTTAACAGTAACCTTCCAATTTGAATTTGTTACAGTTGTGTGATACAAATGTCAGTTCATTAAATCACTGTAAAGATTTTAAAGTTGCTTCATTTCAAATTACACAGTAATTACACAGTGTAAAGTAGCCTTTAGGGACAAATGTAAACTGTGCCTTGTGATGTGAACATCGCAATTGACCTTGAATTCATAGAAATGCAATTGGGGAGGGGGGGGGCGGCTGGCTGTTGTGTAAAGTTTGTTTTGCTTTTTGTATTTACTTTATTTCTTTGTTTCTCTCTGTCTGTGTGTGTGTGTGTGTGTGTGTGTGTGTGTGTGTGTGTGTGTGTGTGTGTGTGTGTGTTTGTGTGTTTTTGTTTTGGACAGCCGATCCTTCAGGCAGCTGTCTCTCCTCACAGCCAAAGACTGATCCAGGCCAGTCAGTTGCAGTCGGCTAAAGCAGAGAATTCCTCAATGCAGCAACCAGTCAGTCATAACCATAACATAGTTCAAGTAATTCTTTACTTATGCAGTCATGTGGACGGATTGATCAGGTTGTCTAGTGTTACATTTTTATTAAATGAATAATGAGTAACTTCCTGTCTTTTTGCCTACCCTGCTTGCTGCAGCTCTGTAATTGTTTGGCAAAAATCTATTTCTCTATTATCCAAATATAGTCAGTCACTCAAGACATGATGTGTGAAACAGGCTTCTTTAGGTTTTCATTGGAGCTACAAAATAAAAAGATAAAGGAGGTATATAACCCACCAGTTAGCAGTGTACAAACTAGGGATATAAATGATTGTCTTGGTATCCATTAACCAACAAATGTAAACCACCTTATTGGTGCATCTCTAACCCACAAATGATAAGATCACTTTTTTTTTGCCAATGTATTTTTGTGTACTTTCCACGTTCTTTTAAAATCGCTATTTTAACGTGTTGCATCTTTTATTTTAGGAGTTCCAGATAATTATTAATTATGACTAATAATGGTTGATTACCAGTAAAAATAATTTGTTGAAATTTGCATCTCTAGTGCTAACTCAATTCCTGATCTGTTACATACTCACTGCAAATTGCATCAGTATTTCTAAAAGTTTTTAACATACTGTTACCTGTAAAAACAAAATGGACTAGGAAATAATCGGTTTCAAGATGGTAGATTATTTTAGCTATGTCACATATTTTTGTCTGGTGTCATTCAATGTGACGTGATTTAATCACAGACATTTGTTTTCCAGACATTTCTCCTTTGCCTCAGAAAACACTGGACGCTTCTCGTATTTTTAGTTTGGATCATCACTGTAGGCTTGTAGTAGCAGTTACTGATTCGATTCTCTGTTTTACAGTAAGGGCAGTTTAACGTAGTCGCTGGTTTTACTGGTAACAGTGTCTGTGCTTGTTTTGCTGTCTGGTGTCAACTTTGGGAGGATGAGTCTTGGTTCCTCTCAAGGTTTTTTCCTTTTGCTCTAAGGGACTTTTTCATTGCCAGTGTCACTCTGTGCTTGCTTGGGTTTGGACCCAGGTTCTCTATAAAGCAGCTTTGTGACAATTTCTGATGTAAAAAGCAGTATTTAAATAAGACTTGACTTGATTTGGCTTGATTTATTTAGGCATGCAGTTTGCATAGTGCTGGTGTCATGTTACAGAGCTGGGAGACCTGGGTGACTTGGGTGTTGAGTAACCAGGTGGGAAGAAAAAGAGTAAATGAAAGTGGTTCAGTTTCAGAGCAATTAAAGCAACTGAATAATCTGAAGGTATCATGTAGCCGGATCTGATCATAGGGAAGCCATCCATCAGTAAGATGGAATAGAACGGGCTCATTCCACATGGTCAATATCTTCTGTAGCTTGCCTGTCTTGGCTCGAGGCACTGTGATAGAGTTACTCGAGTAAGAACAGTAGCTAGATGCTTGTGCCAGCGTGTTGAGTGGGTGTAGCTGCGGTTATGGCCCCAGTCTGCTTCCAGCGATGTGTAACTGGTGCTCAAAGGAAATGATAGGCTTTCACTCACAACAGTGCCGAAAGGATTCGCTCTGTATACAACACAACGCATCGTTAGCTGAAACCTTTGTCAGTGCTGCGTATAGAGCAATATGAATTGGAAACCATGAAACATTTCCTTTGAAAAAATATAAACTGTTATTGGACTATGGAAGGGAAGAGAAGAGGATGCCATAGTTGGTTCAGTGTCTCTGTTTTTGTGTGTGTGTTTCCCTTTTCTTTTATAGTGAGACATTTAGTTACTTTTTAAAATGTATAGTTTGTAGTGAAAATGTAGCTCTATTAAATTATTTTGACACTAGCGTAGGAGTGTCAGGTGGCAAGCATCAGCTGCAGGAAAAATGTGTTTTATAAAAATCTCTGCACATTCAGATTCTGTTTATTGTTATATGCATATATTGCTATATGAATGATGTCTGGTTTTCATGATCTCATGGTTTGCTGTTTTACCAAACAGACCCTGCCTTTGTGTACCAGTGGTGGGTCTGGTTTCCACCATAGTGCCATTGAAAACCAAACAGGCCTGGAGATGCCACAGTGTTTCCTAAGCACCTCCCCAGAGAACACAGTTTCTGGGCATACTTCACCCATCACCTCTTCCTTTACCAATAGCCCTCATAATAAGGTAATATTGCACAGTAAATGTGACTTTTAAAGTATACTACCATAAAGAAGTTTGAACCTTGTTTAAAAAAAATATTTTATTGTAGTAGTGTGAATATCGTTGTGTCTAGAACTATGTACATAGCTGTAGATGGTGGTAAATGACTGAGGAGGCAGTGCAACTTTAATAAAGTAATTATTTGTATTTCCAAACTTCTGAGTATGTCAGTGATTTGGTATTTTGGGTTGTATTGTGTATGATGTAGACTTTGTATATCATTTCAGTCCCCCTCTCAGGCTCAGCCTGCCTACATCCTGCAGCCTCCAGCATTTAGTCATGCCCTCAAGAGCCGAGAGCTGCCCACTTATGAGGACGCTGTTAAACAGACCCGCGGCCTGCAGGCACCAGCCATCACACAGGTTACAACTCATGTCACAGCTTTCACTTAGGCACTAAATATGCTGCGGTGTCCATCTGCTGCTGTTTCCAGATGCTACAGCCATTCAAATGACATTTTTTGGTTTTATTGTGTTTCAGGTTCCTACAGTGACCAGTCAGCAAATGGATGACCTGTTTGATATCCTTATCGAAAGCGGAGGTGAATGCCCAAAACATAAAAAAACACAAAACAAATCAAGAAAACAAGATCTTTTATAACCAATTATGTGTGCCATGTATGGCCCTGAATGATATACTGTTGCCTAAATGTCCACATATATTCCCACTCTGTCTCTGATTAGTGGATTCATTTCCTGAACACACATCTCCTTCAGCAGTGGATTTGTGTTGCCTATTAATACCCTTTAAGAAAGGTTGGCTGAGCAGGTGTTTACAAACTTCTGGAAATTTCAGTGTCATAAATAACATAAGCAAGGTTATTTGGTAAACAACACAATGTTGCCATTTAGCCTCTTAGCTTCAAAAGAACTCATTAAACAAAAGAAGCAAGCTTGGGACACCATGTTTTAGACAATTGACTTAATTCATAGTAAATAGAAATAAATAGAAAATTGCCTAGATTTGAAGTCTGGTTCAGCTGTCAGTCTGGTTCAGCTGTCAGTCTGGTTCAGCTGTCAGTTTTATTCAGTGTAACATTTTCAACCATTTGTTCCTGTTTTTTTGTTTTTTCATTTGGATGACATTTTCTTTTCAGAGATCACACCCTTTAGCCAGCCAGAGCCCTCTGTGCCAAAGATGATGCCAGTGACCGCCAGTATCACCACTCTACCTGTCAATACTGCCCTGAGCCGGCCACCCGCGCAGGTGCAAATGGCACCACCACCTGCCCTGCTGGTGGAGCCCATGCCCAACCTAGCCTCACTGACTTCAGACAACCAGCTGGAAGCACTTTTGGAGGGTGTGCTAGTGGGTGAGGCTGAAACAGAGCAGAAAACTCTGGGAGTTCTAGAGGAGCTACACAACCAGCTTTTAGAGCAGCCCCATTCTCCAATGGACACATCCGAGCTGGGCTTCTGTGATCCTCCAGCACCCTCTATTTCCTCTTCCTCCTTTAGCCTGCAGGACACAAACCTGGATAACATGGAGTGGCTGGACTTGACCATGCCTGGACCCATCGGGCCATTAAACCCATTAGGCATTGCTTCAGATTTCCTGGACACGCATGACTTGCAGTTGCACTGGGACTGAGTGTGGCGTTGGTCTCATTTTTAACATTTATTTTCCCTCTCTCTGCCTCTCTCTCTTTGTCTCTCTCTCAGTTCCTTCTTCTCTATCCCTCTCTTTCTCTCACACACACAAACACACACATGTACAAGCACACACACCTTTTCCTCAGTTGTGAGGCTGGGGAGAAGGAATGGTCTAGGTCGTTAAATGTATGTATGTGTGGGTGATTTGCATTTGAGACTGCACCAAGGCACTAGTGCTGCAACCTCTACCATAACACCACAATGGTGGCATGCCAACCCTAGTGATGGACATAGCTGCCATAACCACGTATTCCTGAAATGGCCTACCAATTGAAAGCAGATTATCTAAAACAGTACACAAAGTCTGACCCATAAGTTTCAGAGGGAGGACGGAGCACCCTTTTATTTTCATTCAAGACAGAGAAACCACTTGCTTGTGTCCCCAGCATGCAGCAAGTTAAACAGTCCAGAGTGAAACATCAGAGTATCCTTGAACGACAGTTAATGCTAACATTGTTTACTGTTCATAGGTATTTATCATTGCTTTTATTTTTTCGACTGTTATCTGTTGTTGTGGTCCTGTAAAATGTAGTCCAGCGTAAAATGAAATTTCCCAACACTGACATTAGTTTTGCAACAGTCTAATTGCCTATAGCCTAGCAAAATTCACTTCTCATTTTCACATCCTGGTTTATGGCAGTGTTACCATATGTTGTCGTGGTAGGGCAACCAAACATTGTGGTGTTGAAGGTATGCCACCGCAGCAGCCTTATTCAATGCTCTGTGCTACTGTAACTGAAAAGTCAGAGTTTTACTCTGTGAAAGACGAGAGTGATTGTCTCTGCTGTTCTGTTTTGAGCAATGGTTTGTGTTTGTCCTTCGTCATTAAGGTTAATGTCCTGTTATGGCACTATGAAAATGAAGGGCCTCCATTGAACCGCTTCTGTCTGAGCGCATGCTGAGTTCTCTTGTCGGTGCCATTCAGATAGAGGGCTCGTAAACAGTGTGGGTATCTATACCACTACTTTACATAGTCAAGGTGCCATTGACTGTCATGGCCAAATTGAGCTACGGTTGTCACACAGACTGGCTCTAATTCTAGGTTCCACAGTAGGTAGTCAAATAATTTGTTTGCTTTGTTTGCACAAAAGTAGTGATCCTGAGTACTGACATCCTTTACATTCTGGGTTTAAATTAGTAAAAGCCCATTATTGGGTGCATTTTTAAAAATATATTAAAAACTTATTCCCATATAACTTTGGAAATATTGCAGTAAACACCTTCTACTAAAATCTACTTTAATTAAGTAGTACACTAATCAAACAATCGGATTATTATCTAATCTGTTATTCCAACAACAGTGACCTTCTAAAAAAAAAAAAAGAAAATTGTATTCTGCCATGTCAGGCATTTTTAAAACTAGACTCATTGGTGTCTGCAAGTATTTAGCGCCTGTCTGTCTCCCTGTCACCCTGCTTGTCTGCCTGTCTGTCTGTGCGTGCATGCGTCTCAGTAAAAATCTGTATGGAAATCTGTCTGATGGGCCAGACCAGACCAGACTGTATCATCTGCAGGGCTTATGTGTACCATATTGTGAAGGAAGGGCCCATAGATAAAATTACATTGTTTGTTTTGAATTCTGTGATGCTTTGCAGTTAAAGCATTTCAAAGCCAAGTAGTAGTGTACATAAGTTATTCCCTGGGTATGGAACAAACCTCTAAGTCACAGCACTGTTTTAATGAGCTTTTTTGTAGAGAATTTGCTGAAATGACACCAAGTGCAGCGGCTGTTCACCCAGTCTTGTCAGGGCACTATAACATGTTTAGATGTTTCTGTTTATTAACGAAGAGGATAATGAGGAATGACTGCCTGTTCCTCATTTTTTGTTGTGGGGTGAACACCAGGGGTCTGTTTCTCTACGTCTTCAGAACGTTAAAGACATGCTTTAGTAATTTTCACCTTAATTTAATTGCTGCATCTGTATTTTACAGTTGATTACCATTCATCATGTGTTGAAGATGAGCAGCTCCTTCAGACAGTACGTGTATGAGGCTGTACGCTATGGGTGGGGCACTTACAAACTAAGTTGAAAAACATTAGGGTATTCCTTTTAGGTCATCTGAACTGAAGCATGACACTTCTACCATCATGTAATGATTTCTTTGTGTTTTGTCCTAGAAAGTCAGTCTCTAAGACACGTTTTTATTAAGACACGTTTTTATTAAGACACGGCATGTTGAATGTTGTTGGCAGCTTCTTGGCAGTTTAATGAGGGGACAAAAGAACAAATCTCGTTTTGCCACGTACTTTGCAGTCCTGGCTACAACATCTCCATTCCACCACAAACCTCAACAGTAGTCATTAAGTTCCTATAAGACCCTCTCTCTTCTGGACTTTTGATCTTTCTACTTCTGTCTGTGGCATGTTATTGTTTCCATGAGAGTGAAAGTATAAGTGTCTGTGCGTCTGTCTGTGCGTCTGTCTGTGCGTCTGTCTGTGCGTCTGTCTGTGCGTCTGTCTGTGCGTCTGTCTGTGCGCCCGTCTGTGCGCCCGTCTGTGCGCCCGTCTGTGCGCCCGTCTGTGCGCCCGTCTGTGCGCCCGTGATGTTTCAGCAGCACGCAGTTGTAAATTGGTTTAGTATGACATTCATCAGCTAAACGCTTGCAGTTGGATTATTTGTTTTTAGTTTACCACAAGTAATTAATAGTCTCTGAGATCAAACTCCAGTCATCTTTATCTAATGTGGCCTTCACTTTACCAGATTTAAGAAAGCAAGGAATAACGGTTTAATTGATTGATTGTCTACATGTTTGATTCGGTGTGTTTAGGAGAAGTCACGATGTCCTGATAATTTTAATGAAGGTATTGACCATAGGACTGGCCAAAATATCTGCACGATAATGAACAAAACTTTTTTGGAGTACACAACACACAGCACTTTTTGCGGCAGTGGTGAACTTTATCATGATCAAACAATCACTTGGTTCTAAGCTGTTTTACACATCCGATTTTATAGCAGAACTATTGTCTGTCTGTCTGGCGTTGCTGTCAGCTGTAACCATAGGCTACATGGTTAAGGAGCCTAATTGACCACCTAGTGACATACTTATGAGTGAGGACAAAATTCAGAACTGGAAACTTAGATCCATGTTTGGAATTTAAGATCTGTGCTCTAGGAGATGTGTTGCCAGATTACCAGTGAAAGGCTGATTGGTAGGATAAGGAGTTACCAAAGAGGCCAGATAAGTAATGCACAATGGCATTTGACTTTGGTGGTGGTTTACAAATTGTCAGGTGGGTAAATTTCTAATTTTACCCATTTTATTTATTTTTAAATTCAGTACTGTAATGTATATTTACCAAATACATCTATGTATGTGGTAAATCTCAGCGCATTGTTTTGATCTTATAAAGTTGTGGATTGCATTAAATGCTCACTTATTTGTGCCTAGCTTTGAAACCTGAGGATGTTGAAGCTTAGCACTCTCTTTATCTTGGATTCATGTGAACTAGGCAGCTGGTCAGTCCATTTGTTTTCATATGCAGACTCCCTGTGTATTATTTTAATTTTATGAAGCCAACCTACCATTCAGTGCTAGAATGATTGTGCGTCTGTATCTGCAATGGTTAATCATTCTCATGCAACTATTGAGCTGTTCCTATTTTATACTGCTAGACTTTATTTTCAAACTGAGTACTTTTAATCAACATTGTTAATGTGTAAAGTATCAGTGGTGATCGCACTGGTTGATAAACCTGTTGACCGCCACTTTTCTTTGTCCTTTAGACAGAGGAGCAATCATTTGTATGCCATACATTTTGCACATTGTGTACATATTTGAATGAACGTGATACATATTTTTATACATGTTTAGTGTATCCATGATCTCTATTTTGTGAATAGTTTTAAACATATAAGTATACATACGCTGTTATATGTCAGTTCCACATTGCTGTATTGTAAACCTACTGTTGGTGAGGATGTTTCAGAATCTCTGAAATACACCAGAGGAATGAAATACAAAATATAAAAATTGTCTGCATTTTTTTATTACAAATTTAATTGCAAAATAATCTATTTACAATATTTTTAAAAAATAAAATACTTATCATACAGTAAATGTGAAAATATCCTATTCCAAAAGCTCCAATATGAAACTGTATAATATTCTCTGGTAGACATGTGTGTGTTTGTGTAATGAGTTGACATTTACCAAGAGGTTAATATGACCACGCACAATATGTTGTTCTATCACCTGTTGATGAACCAACTCATTTGCTGTCTTATTTGCATTGACTAGATGCTGCATATTATGTACAGTATTTGTTTAAGTACACTTATGACGCTGTACATGGGCTTTAAACACCTAAGCAACCTTTCCCTTCCTAGTGGAATTCACGTTCTGTACTTATAATCCAGCTCTAGCCTGGTTGGACAAGATTTTTTAGGTACCTACTAGATAAACATTTTTTTAGTATTATTTTAAAATATTAACCTAAACCTTACTCTCTATAACTTTAAATTAATTTAACAATCTCTCTTTTCACTACCATTATGCTGTAAATTGTAGTGCTGTACTTACAATAACTTATATACGGCTGCTGTCAGACAGATTATGATTTTTGTTACTTTGATATTATTTAGATGGTCATGATTTGATACCCAAAATCAGCATCAGATTGATAGTGTAGGTATTAAAAAACTAAAACATTTCTGCTTGATATAGAACAGGAAAAGTTTTGTTTACTTGTTTACAGCAGTATTAATGGGAACCAGGCATCTAAAGCATTTATGAGCTCTAAAAGTCACATCACGAAAAGCAATCATATAAAAGGATACAAACATGTTTCATGATGTCTGAAACGGTTTTTGAGTATATGCTGGTAAATGTAACGTTGTACCACTGTTTTACCATTATCAACAATTACAAACATAGAAGACATGTAGGTTCCCTGGTCATTTGTATAGCAAATAAAATGGAAATATTTGTTGGAGATCTTTTGTTTCCTGGTTCCCATCACCTCCATTGTTAAGAAATCTTAAACTTGAAACTTGTTTCACTACAGTATACCAATACACATTAAACCACTTTCCAACCGCTGTTTGAGGAAAAGTGGTGGAATTCCAATTCACAGTCTCGTTTGGGAGGCTCATGCATGCTTTACAGTCGATGGACAGTTCGGATTTCTGCATGACAGGAAGGACACCTGTGACTGACGTCTTTAAAGTAGTTCACAAAGAAGGGCAACAGGCAACATCCAGCTACACAGCTGCAAATCCAAGCATGTGGGTGTTTGCACCAGAAAGAGAAATAACAACATGATTACATTCTCTGTACAGCAGGAGAGTCCGATTCTGAATGCCTGAAATCAGCATAATTCAGACACTTTCTTATTCAAACACACCAACTAAACCATGTAATTAAGTGGCCAGTGGAATCAGGTGTGTTTGAGCAGGGAAATCTCAAAACAATGCAGGCTTCAGGCCTTCCAGGACTCAAAGTGATAACTATTTTTATGGCTTGTTTGTCTATAATAATAAAATCAATAGATATTTTCAGTAGAGCTCAGTGTAGTACTGGTGTCACTGAATGGAAACTTACCCCAGTGTTATAGAAGCAAAGCACAGGAAAAAGGAAGACTTGCCCACTTTATAGTGGATCTCAGTGGTGACCCTTTGTTGGCAGGTAGGACAGTATACCGTAGCAGCAGAAAGGGTAAGGTCTTGCACTGCCACCACTTCCTCTGAGGTCCCTACAGAATAAATACACAAGGTTTATTTTATTTTATTTTATTTATTCATTTATTGTTTTTATATGCACTGATGATTGTTTCCAAATGCGTTTTGTACCTGGTGTATGGTTCTTGAAAGGAATGCCTAATTTGTATTGAACTTACTGGAACCATTGGGGTGGAAAGTTCAGAAATCTCTTTAGACTTAAATCATATTTCAAATCTACACCTCTGGTGATTATGCATAATATTATAGACCTACACCATCTTAGTCTCTGTTCCTTTCTCTCTATGATGTAGGTCACAGACTCAAGATAATGAAAGTCTGTTTGTATTTAAATAGGGTTAACCTGATGTCAAAGACGGTATCTCATATTGTCCAGGTATAGCCCTCAGACCACGGTACAGGGCTGGCAAAGCCTCAGCGTTATCAGAAGTTAGGCACACTAACTGAGGTTGCTCACATTAGCTTTCATTCGCTAAAAGTTTTGAACGGTTTGAAAGGTTACAATAATGCCATGTTGGAAAATTTGCACTACTTGTATTAATATATATTTCTCAGTGTGGAGCGCCAGTTTATCAATTAGGATTATTCCCAAAAAGCCCACATGTGTTCTACAGACAATTCTCCATAAAATTAACTAGTGCTGATTGGGCGATAAGCTGATAAGTGCATTGCCTGACTACAGCAGTTCACCTTCACTTATTTCATAATAATATAACTGATCAAGTCCTCTGATTGGAGGTCAAAATTAAAAAATATAACTGCAGTATTAATATATTTGATCCTGTTTTTTATTCAGGAAATAAAGGCATTCCTCTAGTTAACATATTTAAGATTATACTATATTATTATTGTTTATAATAAATATATGTTTAATACTTACAAACTATGATTTTGATCAAAAGCTCCATATTAACCCAATAAAGGTAGCAAAACGGAAGAAACTGTTTTTTCCCCATTTTCCCTATAACCCAAACCCTAATCCTAACCTTAACCAGGACTGGACACTCAAACCGTCATGCCTGGATGACAGTAAATATCCCCACTTGCTCTGTTCCTCACATTATGCATAAAGATGACCCTACTTTTTGCCTTTGGGGAGCTTTTTTTACATTCTGCGTGACATAGCACCTGGATTAGCTCCAATGGATGTCAGCTGCTTGTCAGAAATTGCAGGCTGTTCTGAAATGTGAAAAATGACATCATTACCACTGTTACTCCATGTTTCTTTGTGCTAGCTTATGCTCCCTAATGTGAATATTTGACTTACCTGTGAACAGACCCTGTCTTGGAAGAACACACACTCCGAATAGATCTTTCTTCCTCTCAAGTATGACACAGTCAAGCTCTGCTAATGACATCAGCTGGTTGGTATTATATGCCTGAATAAACACTGAAAAAGTGTTTGCCCTCTTCATGATTTCTTATGTTTTGCACACTTGTCGCTTTTAAATGTTTCAGATCATCAAACAAATTTAAATATTAGTCAAAGAGAACACAAGTAAACACAAAATGCAGTTTAATGCATTAATTAAAATGAAGTTTTTTGTTATTAAGGTAGGGAAAAAAATCCAAACCAACATGGCCCTGTGTGAAAGTGTTTGTCCTCCAGTTAAAACATAACTGTGGTTTATCACACCTGAGTTCAATTTCTCTAGCCACACCCAGGCCTGATTACTGCCACACCTGTTCTCAATCAAGAAATCACTTAAACAGGACCTGCCTGACAAAGTGAAGTAGAGAAAACAAGAAATGATAAAGAAAGTAATTGAGATCTGTCAGTCTGGAAAAGGTTATAAAGCCGTTTCTAAAGTTTTGGGACTCCAGCGAACCACAGTGAAAGCCATTATCCACAAATGATGCAACAGTGGTGAACCTTCCCAGTAGTGGCTGGCCGACCACAATACCCCAAAAACGCAGCGACAGCTCATCCAAGAGGTCACAAAAGACCCCACAACAGCATCCTAAGAACCTAAGAGCCTAACTTGCCTCAGTTAAGGTCAGCGTTCATGACTCCACCATAAGAAAGAAACTGGACAAAAATGGCCTGCATGGCAGAATGCCAAGATGAAAACCACTGCTGGGCAAAAAGAACATAAATGCTCGTCTCAATTTTGCCAGAAAACATCTTATTGATACCCAAGACTTTTGGGAAAATTCTCTGAGGACTGACGAGACAAAAGTTAAACTTTTTGGAAGGTGTGTCTCCCATTACATCTGGCGTAAAAGTAACACAGCATTTCAGAAAAAGAACATCATACCTACAGTAAAATATGGTGGTGGTAGTGTGATGGTCTGGGGCTGTTTTGCTGCTTCAGAACCTGGAAGATTTGCTGTGATAAATGAAACCATGAATTCTGTGGTCCACCAAAAGATCCTAAAGGAGAATGTCTGGCCATCTGTTTGTGACCTCAAGCTGAAACGAACTTGGGTTGTGCAGCAGGACAGTGATCCAAAACACACCAGCAAGTCCACCTCTGATGGCTGAAGAAAAACAAAGTGAAGACTTTGGAGTGCCCTGACCTGAATCCTATTGAGATGCTGTAGCATGACCTTAAAAAGGCGGTTCATGCTCGAAAACCCTCCAGTGTGGCTGAATTACAACAATTCTGCAAAAAGAGGCTCGTTGCAAGTTACCAAAACGCTTGATTGCAGTTGTTGCTGCCAAGGGTGACATAACCAGTTGTTAGGTTTAGGGGAAAACACTTTTTCACACAGGCCCATGCAGGTTTGGATTTGTTTCTCCCTTAATAATAAAAACCTTCATTTAAAAACTGCATTGTGTTTACTTGTGTTGTCTTTGACTAAAATTTTAATTTGTTTGATGATCTGAAACATTTAAGTGACAAACATGCGAAAAAAATAAATCATGAACACTTGAAACATGAAACTCTGTATAAAACAGTTATTCATATTTGAATGGATCGTGCAAACTTGCAAACTTCCCTCAGCTGGAATCGGATTCTTAATACAGTGATGTACAGATAACAGATTCCTGTAGCAAAAACAAAGTGACATGTTCATGCAGCGGTAACCTCTATTAAAACATGATTCTGTAAGTGTACCAGTGGCGGGTGATTCTGGTGTGTTTTCTATGTTGATGGCTTGTTTTTCCCACAAACTCCTTCTATTCACGAGCTCCCTTTCCTTCTCTGACAGACACTGTAGTTCGCTTTGTATTTTTTCCAGTTCTGATGGTCCTTCTTCCTCTTCCTCTTCCTCTTCCTTTTTCTGATTACCACAATCTGTGAACACAAAATATAAACATATGGAGATAAACCTTGGAACCAGGAACACATCTTTTGGAAAACAATATCTGTTATTATTTGCAGTGACCATGACTCAACTTATTTTTCACTGGTTCCTGATGTTTATGTCCCTTTTTTTTATCAATTTACAGAAATCTAGCAGTGTTATACTGCTGATTTACAAATGCTAAAATTCACTTGTATGAAGGGTAAGTTGCATTTAATTGTGTTTGTAATTGTAAACGTGTGGCTAGTGGTACAGTCACTTAACATAAAACTGAAGTAAAAATAATCGGGCACAAACGGGTTGGAAATCTAAAATCTTGACTAAGAACAAAGATCCATTTGTATATTTTGTGATGGTCAGTTTGGTAAAAACTGAATGCAATGATGTGGAGGTGCCAACATCTAATATTTTATTCAGAATAGAACACAAATCACAGATCAAAAGTTTAAACTGAGAGAATGTATCATTTTAGGGGAAAAAAAAAAGGGGGGGGGGAATTTCATGGCGTCAACAAATCCCCAAAAAGTTGGGACAAGTAGCAATAAGTGGATGGAACAAGGAAATTGAGCATATAACGAACAGCTGGAAGACCAATTAACACTAATTAGGTCAATTGACAACATGATTGGGTATAAAAAGAGCTTCTCAGAGTTTCAGTGTCTCTCTGAAGCCAAGATGGTAAGAGGATCACCAATTCCACCATTGTTGCGCAGAAAGATAGTGCAGCAATACCAGAATGGTGTTACCCAGCGTAAAATAGCAAAGACTTTTAAGTTATCATCATCAACCGTGCATAACATCATCAAAAGATTCAGAGAATCTGGAACAATCGCTGTGCGTAAGGGTCAAGGCCGTAAAACTCTACTGGATGCTCGTGATCTCCGGGCCCTTAAACGTCACTGCACCTCAAACAGGAATGCCACTGTCAAGGAAATAACAGAATGGGTTTAGGAATACTTCCAGAAAGCATTGTCAGTGAACACAATCCACCGTGCCATCTGGCGTTGCCAGCTGAAACTCTACAGTGCAAAAGGAAGCCATTTCTAGTCAAGCTCCACAAGCTCAGACGTTTGCACAGGGCCAGGGGTTTTTTAAAATGGAGTGTGGCAAAATGGAAGACTGTTCTGTGGTTGGATGAGTCACGATTTAAAGTTCTTTACGGAACACTGGGACGCCATGTCATCCGGACCAGAGAGGACAAGGATAACCCAAGTTGTTATCAACGCTCCGTTCAGAAGCCTGCATCACTGATGGTATGGGGTTGCATGAGTGCTTGTGGCATGGGCAGCTTGCATGTCTGGAAAGGCACCAATAATGCAGAGAACTATGTTCAGGTTCTAGAACAACATATGCTCCCATCTAGACATCATCTCTTTCAGGGAAGACCCTGCCGTTTTCAACAAGATAATGCCAGACCACATTCTGCAGCAATCACAACATCATGGCTACGTAGGAGAAGGATCCGGGTACTGAAATGGCCAGCCTGCAGTACAGATCTTTCACCTATAGAGAACATTAGGCGCGTCATAAAGAGGAAGGTGCGACAAAGAAGGCCCAAGACGATTGAACAGTTAGAGGCCTGTATTAGACATGAATGGTAGAGCATTCCTATTTCTAAACTTGAGAAACTGGTCTCCTCTGTCCCCAGACGTTTGTTGAGTGTTGTAAGAAGAAGGGGGGATGCCACACAGTGGTAGAAATGGCCTTGTCCCAACTTTTTTGGGATTTGTTGACGCCATGAAATTTTGAAACAAAATATTTTTCCCTTAAAATGATACATTCTCTCAGCTTAAACTTTTGATCTGTGATTTGTGTTCTATTCTGAATAAAATATTAGATGTTGGCACCTCATCATTGCATTCAGTTTTTATTCACAATTTGTTTAGTGTCCCAACTTTTTTGGAATCCGGTTTGTATAATTTCTGGTTCGTAATACATTTATATTAAAAAATAGACTCACTTTAGCATATATCAAATTTTAAAAAAATCAGTTTTAGCAGATTAGTTTTAATCTTGTACAACAAAATGCAACCACACAAGACACAAGACGTTTAAGGCAGTAAAGCTAACTGTCTTACTCTTTTCACATTTCAGATATAGATTAGCTCAAACACAGGCCAGCTGCTTCTCCAGACATGACCTGTCCTCCTCAGTACTGCAGCTGCTCACCTTCAATTAAGCTGTTGCTCTTCAAGAACTCCTGGATTTCCAACAACACGGTCTGCCGGTTTAGGAGCTGTTGTCGCCTTGTCACAACATACCACAGCTCTCTTGAAGCCTGGTCCAGCTGGTCCCCCTCAGGTACCACCGTTGTCATTTTTTTCTGCTCACTGAACCGTCACATCAAGTTCTGAAGACATTTGTTCATCCAGTCTTTCAGTGACCACATTTTCACTAGCCTTGTTGATATGTCAAAGACAAACCAGACTAAAACCTGCTTGCCGTTTGCGCAGATGTGAGCATATTCTTACCTTTGAGATTGGCTGAAGTCAAATATAGGCTAGTTCTCTAAATGTGGCTTTCCAGAGATCAGGCAAGCACATGAATGTAGATCTGTATGACCTGCTCTCTATCAGTCTTTCCTTTTATGACAGCTGCTGCTTAATGGCTGTTTTGCATATTACAACCACACTATAATTTGGTGGTTGTGTTTATGTAATCCTAACTGTTAAATGATATAAGTCTAGTTCATCAAACAATCCAGAAATGCAACAAACAGCAGAATTACCTGTGAATGCTGAAAGGCAGGTCATGATGCTACTACAGATTCATATACTAGGTTTCATATACTAATATTATATCATTTTTTTTATTGATATAATATTAACTGTTTTATGCCATATTGTACTCATCCTTTCCATAGCCCATCATTTCCATAGCCTGTTTTGCTTGGTTTTACTCCAGAAAGATGTGATGTTGCTTTTCAGTTTATTGTAAGACTCAGCTAACTTAGCCTCAGGTGATCTGATCTAGTCTTTAGCATTGCTGCAGTTCACGACATAGAAGAAATGAGCTTGGTCACCGTCACATATTCAAATAATGATGGGTTGTGGAGTGTTTCAAAATAAATGACAGGCAGTAGTCATTAAATGCTTTTTGTATGTATGTCATGTGATGCAAACTGCTTGTAGGAGGTGGTCTGCTTTCGTCCATGCTAGTTTGAATGCATTTCCATATTCAAATTCAGCTGGTAATGGGCCGGGCTCACGCAAACATTCAGGGATTTCTTTTTCTTCTTTTTTCTCCCTTTACTGACACAGTAGGGACTGTTATTATTTTTGATAAGTTTTAAAAATAAATTTGTTTGTTTGTTTGTTTTTTTTGGAGATAAGAATAATGCAAATCCTTCAGGCATCAAAGTTCATCTCTTCTGTGCTATTATTTATCCTGGCTGTAATCTTTCAAACATGAAAATGGATTATATTTAGCTAGCTTTACTCAGGGTTTTTTTATTCTAAAGCTTTTATTTAAAGTATATACTTTTTCACTGTGTTCAGTATTCTTTTCTCTTCACTCAGATCTTACTCCTCACAAGTTCTCAGCACTGCTCACTGTTTTCACATTTTAAAAATTAAAAATATTCTGACTTTATAGTTTATTTCCTTGTTTATTTTACTTCTGCCTGAGTCATTAGTTGTACTTTTACCCAGTTGTACCTTTAGGCTTGGGTGAGTAACTTGTACAGTGTACATATATACAGTACAGATGTTGTCTTCCTTGTTTATCTGATCAGACTGTGTAGATGTTCTACTACGATTTCCTGAAATGTCTGCTGATATGTAAATATGGCTTAGATACGAGTTATCAGTTGTATGTATTCTGTTCTGCTGTTGAACCGCTTAACCCTTATGTGAGTCCCCACTTCACTTTATAGCGGTTATACCAAATAACGTATAGTAGATGATAAATAATTTGAAGCAGTTAGCAAAATTGCATTACTGTAGTGTATCATTGTGAAGGTCTTTTAGAACTAATCATTCATAAAAACATTCAGGGCTGTATATTTCAGCCCAAATAAATAATTAAATTTATTGTGTCCCATTATTAGTTTGAGACTGCATGATGCACAGAATTGTTGGTGAAGATTCTTAATTAAATTGGATCATGGTGAGGTCAGTGATATATTTCGGCCATCATACAGTATTCTTTTTTCTTATTAAATATTATTAAATCTATTAAATCTATCTCAAATATTAGACTTTATAACAAAGCAATACGCCTGCAATGTAAAAAGGTAAAAAAAATGTCAGCTGTGCGTGGCATGGTACAATTGGCCAGTGTCAGTCTTGATTCAGTCCCCAAGCGAGGGCAGCACGTGGCCATGTTGGAGCTGCTGAACAGACTGCAGTCTCAGCACACTGAAATATTTACCAGCAGATTATTTTTGTCCTTGTTGATTTGTTGAATAATATAAGTGTTAATTTAATTTCTGAAATGAAAGTCTGCTGTATGGCTGGAAACAGACCATTTGTTTCTTTAGTGCACCAGTGTATGCTGTTTTGTTTAGTTTCTCTTTAGTGGTAGTTATGTTCAGTGGTCTTTTCGTTATTCTCTTCCTTTGTTTCACCACTACTCCCTTCCTCTTTTTCTTGACTGCTTGAGACATCTTCTCAGTGGGAGGAGAGCCTAGGAAAGAGAGTCTACGCAATGGGATGCAACAGGTGTCCAAGTTTTACTTTCTAAGCACATACAGTGTGAAGATTTGTCTTAGTTCACCTGCTACAAAACTCCCAGTATATCAGGAGAGCTGTGCTCCAACCATTTAAGTGTCTGAGGCGGTCAGATCCTTCAAGGCAGGTTGCCCACGCAAAGCACCTAGTGTGCCATCCAGATGGCTGAGGTTTTCACTGACATCTTTAACCTCTCCCTAAGACTGTCAGTGTTTCCCACATGCTTCAAGAGAACCACAATTGCTCCACTTCCCAAGAAACTGGCAATCGCCTGCCTGAATGACGACCACCCTGTTGCACTGACATCAACAGCTATGAAGATAAAAGTCACATCGAGTCCACGATTCCAGCCACCATGGACCCTCACTGACGGTATACTGTATATGCTTGACACCATCTGAACCAAATAAGTTTATCTTGGACTCAGCAGACCACAGGACATGCCTCCAGTAATCCATGTCCTTAGTCTGCTTGTCTTCACCAAACTTTTCTTGTGCATCGTCTTTAGAAGAGGCTTTCTTCTGGGTCGACAGCTGTGCAGACCAGTTTGATATGGTGTGCGGCGTATAGTCTGAGCAGTGACAGGGTTACCCCCCACCCCTTTAACCTCTGCAGCAATGCTGGCAGCACTCCTATGTCTATTTTCAAAAGACAACCTCTGGATATGATGCTAAGCACGTGCACTCAACTTCTTTGGTCAACTACGGCCAGGCCTGTTCTGAGTGGAACCTGTCCTGTTCAACCGCTGTATGGTCTTGGCCATGGTGCTACAGCTCATAGAGTGTGAGAGTGATAACACCAAATGTAACACATCTGCTTCCCATTCACATCTGAGACCTTGTGACACTAACAGGTCATATGACACCGGGTGGGGAAAATAGCTAATTTGACCACAATTCCTTTTTACCTAGGGGTGTACTCACTTTTGTTGCCTGCGGTTTAAACATTAATGCCTAATGTCTGTGTGTTGAGTTATTTCAAGGCCCCATCAAATTGATACTGTTATATAGTGTTACCGGCCCCCTCCGTCTAAAAATCCTTGAATTCTTTAGTGAATTCGGATCCCTATACACATTTTTTTAGGTTGAACAGTCCTGAAAATGAATTATCCTAAAACTGGCTTAGTATCTTTAGATTCGTAGCAAATCCGGATCCCTACAAAAATCTCGGGCCTAAACAAACTTGAGAAATAATTATTCTAAGACACTTTGAGTTCATTTGACTCGGATCTCTGTGACTACCGTCACCTTGGATCCAGAGGTCTTGGAGTCAGTAGAGTGCCTGAATGACTCACACTGAATTCTGTAGGCCGCCTCATTATTGATTATGATCCTGCACTCCGAGAACTATGGAACTACTATTAAATGCGACCGGTTACAATCATCCTGATAACGTGATCATGCCGTGTTGGCTAACAACCACATTTGCATACAATTAATTTTTCTCCTACATTTACATACAATGACCATTTACACCTTTCATCAGATCCACATGGCCCTCAATCCCAAACTCATGTGGTATAAAGTTCTTAACAGTAACATGAGTTAAAACTTAGCAAACATCAATGAAACATTGCTACACTACACTACTACTACAATATACTACTACTATAAACTAACTACAATATCCTAGATTCGGATAAGCTGGTGTCTAGGCTGGATTGTTGTAACAACCCTTAGCTAGATGCTCCAGTAAGACTCTACATAAGCTCCAGCTGGTCTGGAATGCAGCTGCTAGTTCCTTACAAGAACAAAAGAATATGATCATACATCCCCAAAATTGTCCGCATTACACTGGCTACCTGTTGATCGATCCTGATGGATAACACTGAGGAGCTACCAGCGCAGAGGAATTTTCTCCAGGGTTCTCAGGATTACACGCACTGCAATGCCTTCTTCTCAGTTCTCCTAATCAGTCTTTTTTTATTCTCTCTCTCTCCTCCCCTCTCCCTTTCTCTCCACACCTTTGTTTTTTCCTCTTTGTTAAGCCCAGGAACGACATTTCTCCTAAGTGATCACATGAAAAGCCCCAGAGTGGCTAGAGTCATCAGAGCATCATCCTCTCCATGGGTCCCCTGCCCTGGTTGCTTCAGTTCATCACCTGACAAGACTACAATGACTACAGTGACCACAATAGAGCCACCAACATTTCCACCACAGCCTCAGGCTTATGATAAATGTGGAGCAAGTAAAAGTAAATAAAAATTTCCATCCAGGCCGAAAGTGTATGATGTGCATGAATGTGTCGGCTGATGATAACATTAGAGACAAGAAGGTAGGCAGAGAGCCTGGCTTTTTAATTCATGTTAGAGTTACTATAATAATTACTATATTGGCTTACAACCAAAAAAAAAGAGGCAGCTAAAGGAGTTTTAAGCTAGAGCCATGCCTTATGATGTAGAAAAATAAGCAACAGGAAGGTTATAGTCAGTTTTTAGAGTAAATGATGATTTGAAGCTAGCCCATAGGCTTATGTTCAAGTTATAGAGTGATATTGGGTACAGGGCTAGGTTCCAAGCTTGAGATGAAGTAGGCTAAATAGCATTAGAATAATGAAAAATCGAGTACCAATTAGGCATTCTGGCATTTATTTGTAGGCCATGTATAACATGGTGAAAGGAGGTCACAAGCAATACCTTGGGCTGATAATAACATTAGAAACATGAAGTAAGGCAGAGAGTCTGGCTTTTTGAAGCTACTATGTCAAAGTAAAACCTACATAGAGAGCTATGCCTACAGCATGTGATGTACAGTAGTTGGAGAATGTAACAGTGGGTCTGGGACATTGACAAGCAGGGAGTTGGCTTAGAGCAAAGCTTGTCATGTGGACAGATACAAGTAATGTTAGCCTAAGAGTTAGGCGTTAGGTTAGTCACAAAGAATGTAACAGTAGGTACAGAGCAAGCTCCTCGTCTTACAATGAAGTCAGATCCAGCAAAAGGAGGTACACAAATTGGTGCTAAATTTGCCATTTTGGCTCATGGTGAAGTCTATTTTAACAAAACTAGGCCTATACAATGCCCTTATCATGCATATCACATATATCACATGTTTTTCTAATTGTAATCCAGTGCTTCTCAACCCTGGCCCTGGAGACTCCCTGTTCTACACATATGTAGGAAGAGAATCCATTAAAGTGTGCAGGGCAGGTTGTCTCCTTGACCATGCTTCAGAAACACTGCTGTAAACCAACCTTTATATACCTAACCAGTTTAACTCTTATTGGTCATATTAAACTACGGACAGCATCAGCTGGTTTGCTAAGTACAAATGTGTGCCTTTGAGTACATGTAGAAACAATTACAATTTTTCTCAGTCGGTTTGGTTCGTTTCTCAGTTCAGAAATGAAATTCTCAAAATCCACAATCTCCACATCTCCTTGTCACTTGTGCACATCAGATTAGCATTTCTCTTTGTGTTTCATATTTTGCAAATGCTTTTTTACTTTCATGCAAATGGTCATGTACAATGGTCTGCTGTGTTTTACATCAACTGCTTATGTCATGTTTATCAAAATGTCTTCTACGGATTGTCTGCTGAATTGTCTTTCCCCTCTCAAAACATTTAGGCTTTAGGTCATTGCCTGGGTCATTACATGCAAATGTGCTGAACATATTGTCATAATTTCATAATTTGTACATTTCTATGAAACTTTTTGGGTAAATTTTGGTAATTTATCCTGAATTGATTATGCTTAATTGTTCTCAGGTAAATCCTGGCTTTCAGTTAAGAAGGGGAATTTGTGAAGGTTTAGACCACCCAATGGTCAAATAGCTCTCAACCATAAGTCAGAGGTGCATCTCATGAACCTTCAATTGACAAACATATATAGACACAAAATGTTGTAGTGTCCCAAAGTCTCACAATGGAAAGACAAGGACATGTACAGGGTGACCAGCCAAGAAGAGGGGTAAGGCTGCATGGTGGAAGGCTGAGAGGACATTGACATCAATTTTGAAATGTTATTCAATCTTATGTTTTGCATTTTTGACTTCTTATACCATATAGGACTGCATGACTAGCTCACAGAGGTGGCAGAGGTCCAATTTTCACACCTCAACAAGAGGAGGCTATATGTGCTATGGTCATAGCAAATAATGCCACAAGGCTGAGGGAGATCTAGCAAGCCATTATACAGGACAACAATGCTTTTCGAAATATTCAATCTGTAAGCATCTCCACTATTGACCACATACTGAAACAACACCAGATGAGCATGAACCAGCTGTACAAAATTCTATTTCACAGAAATGGTGACAGGATGAAAGAGCTACAGTATCAGTATGTACAGGTAAAACCCTTATGCATGCTGACATATTTGCTATGGCTGAAATGTACGTAACTGCTTCTTTTTGCAAGGGAAGATATCCAGTGTGATGTGGATGAAAACATGTGGCCCAACAAAGAGGAGCATCAGGATGTATGGAAGTCCATAATTTGTTAAGTTGTTGTCTCAGGTTTTTTGAATGTTTAGAGCAAGTTTCTAGTTTTTCCTTTGTGTTTTAGAGGGCTGCCAGGCAGTTGTCTGTCCTTTTTGAATTTCTATCAGATTTTTTTCTCAACAAATTGCAGTCTGAGCAATACAGTACATGAATATTACTGTATAATTTCAATTCCAGGGGAATTCCTTGCTGTCAATGTCCCACATACAGTCATGTGTAACTTTGTGCTCTGTGTAAGTTTGTATTTTGCTAGTTTCCATAAGAATATACAGCAGTGTACACTGTTGCACTGACAGCATAACTAAGTATTTTGCCTGCCTTGTTCATAGGCAATGACATACACACTGACATTCTGATGGCACTGACAAGTTGATTTCCTTCATTACCTTAAATTCCCTACCACCATAAATTTACTGCTACTTTAAATTTATTGCTACCTTAAAAACCCTGCTACATTAAATTACCCGCAGTTCTTCTCAGTCGATTTGGTACATTTCTCACATCATTTACATTGGCATCACAACAAGTACATTTCTCAGAACAGTAGTGCAAACAGCAGAACTTAATGAAATACCTACAAAGGCACGTACCTCACTCACAATGCTCCGTTTTTAGCCCAAAAGCAAATATTTATGCCATTCAGCTTCAGTCAGAATGTCGTCTGTGTGTCATTGCCTTACTGCCTTGCTTAGGCATGCTGTCAGTGCAACAGTGGACACTGTGATGTATTCTGATGGAAACTAGCAAAATACAAACCTACACAGAACACAGTGTTACACATGACTGTATGTGGGACACTGACAGGAATCGAAATTATACAGTAACATTCATGTACTGCAATCTGCTGACAAAAAATTAGATAGAAATTCAGAAAAGACTGACAACTGTTTGGCAGCCCTCTATAACACAAAGGAAACACTACAAAATTAGAAACTTACTCTAAACAACATGAGACAACCAGGAATCATAGTGCTTTCTTTTCCATGCATCCTGACGCTCTTCTCTGTTGGAATGTTTTTATCCACTTCCCAATTGATATCTTCCCTTGCAATGCAGCATGGAAAGAAACTCTTAGAATGTCTAATCCAGCCTTTGCAGGCACCTGCTGTGATATCCTCACAAGCTGCATCCATGGCAGTCAGCAAGTTCATCCAGGTGTGGAGCTGGTGATTGTACACCTTCCATCTCCAAGCTGAGAAGAACTCTTCAATTCTATGATGAATGGAAAACCATTGCCTGACGGTGTTATAGTGTATATGGGTGAATTCACATTATCTTAATTAACCACATATTTGGGCAAAACCTCTTGCGTCACACCTCTGTCATTATCAGGGATGAGATCCCTGTAGAGGGTGTCCAAGATTGTGACCAGTTGCTTTGTGTTATAGGGCCCCAGAATGGCAATATGTGGAAGCTATGACTATAGCACATATATCCTCCTCTTGTTGAGGTGTGAAAATGGGACCTCTGCCACCTAGTGGCTAGTCTTGCAGCCCTATATGGTATAAGAAAGCAAAAATGCAAAAAAAAAAAAAAAACATTTACATTTTTTTGTCATTGTGCAGCATTACAGCAGAGTGCACATTTCTGAATTGCATACCTGTTTTCTTTATGAAATGTTTGAACGATTGTTCTTTCAATATTAGGCTGCACCCAGGGACCAGCTTCAGCCATAGTAAGACCAAGATTTAAAACGTGGTCCATAACTGTTGCCCTTATTTCATCTAGGACAAACCTATGGGCATGGACTCCCCTACCTCTTTCTCTGTTTTGTCCCCTCAGCCTTCCTCCACACAGCCTGTAATGTTTTGTGTCTATATAGGTTTGTCATTTGAAGGTTCATGAGAGGCACCCCTGACCTGTGGTTGAGAACTGTTTGTCCATTGTTTGATCTAAACCTTCACAGATTCCCCTTCTTAACTGAAAGCCAAGATTTACCTGAGAACAATTTAATCAATTTAGAATAAATTACCAACACTTACCCAAAAAACAAATCATAAAAATGTAGAGGGTAAGACAATTCAACAGACAACAGTAGAACACATTTTGATAAACATGACATAAGCAATTGATAATGCAAAAAACAGCAGCCAACTGTACATGACCATTTACATTCATGTACAAAAGCATTTGCAAAATATGAAACACAGTGAGAAATGCTATTATGAGATGTGGAGACTGAATGAGAGATTTGGAAAAAAAAATCACTTCTGGTCTGAGAAATGAACCAAATCGACTGAGAAAACCAGTTCCACCTTAAAACCAGTTCCACCTTAAATTTAATGTTTTAACTGTTAGTGCTGTGTATCAGTTTGCCTGTGTGTACTGTGAATAAGTGTCTGTGTGAGAGAGGCCCCTTATGACATCCGTTGTGGCAGCAAACTTGAATTAGCTTGACTTTCGTTCAATCGACTCCCATTCCCAAAGCATTTTCGGAAGCAGATTGCGGGAACCCTAAGTCATATATTTCCAAAAAACACAAGCTTTTTTATTCGGGTATAAGGTCTACGATCCTGCCAAATTTGATGGTTCGAGTTTGAAAGCTATGTATGAGGATAAACAATAATAATAAAATAACAATAATTAGAAGAAAACAAAGAACAGCAAGTTGGCTTTTTTAAGCCAAATTAATAAGGAGGAGATAATGAAGAACAGTAGACTGGCTTTTTTTATTCCACCTTAATTATCGGTGCAAATTGTTGCATCTCTGTTTTTATTTACAATTAGCCAAGCAACAGGGGGAACAGGGTTGTAGTAATAACAAAAGTCAACATCCAACACCTTGAAAATTCCATTAATTGTATGTATTGTTTGTAACATAGTATCTGTTTTCTTCCTTTTGTTCCCTTTACATCATTTGATGTCTCAGCGCTGTACTGGAATAGGGGGAGGTTCCATGGCAAAGGTAGTCCTGGGCATGGTGGTACTTGTGTAGGAGGCTGTTGTGCCGGTCCTGGAAACAATAGTGCAGATGCTACAGGTGGTGCACCAGGCTGAAGCTCTAGACTTTGTGGCTGTGGAGCTAAAAGGGGGCAGGCGTCTGAAGCTCTAAAGACTGTGGAACTTATGGTGCGGGTAGCAGAAGCTGTAGAGGCTGCAGGTCTAACAGTGGAGGAGTTGGAGGATGAGGGCCTACCGAGACAGATGTCTGAGGCTGCAGGGTTGACGGTGCAGGCGCATTATAGTGTGGTACTGCAGGCTGTGGGACTAATAGCTCGGACAGTATTGTCACTGCAGACAGAAAATGCATTTAAAAACCAATTAAAAAGCTGTATAAGTACTAGCAGTAGATAAATATTCTACATATAGTACTATATATAAAATAAATATACTATATGTTTCTGTCTCTATCTCTCTTTATCTCCCTCTCTCTAAATTCCATTACTAAAGTTTCATAATCGCTTCTATTTGGACCTGTTCTTGTTAATCGCCAATCAAGGTTTTTGAACAGCTATGCTTAGAAATAAACAATCATCATTTAATATAGCAGCAAAACAATAAAATTAATCTTGTTCCTTTTCTGATACCATATTGCGATTGCAGAGACACTTGGCACTAAACTGAGTTTTCTGTCTCTTTGCAAGGAGGAGGAATGGAAAACGTTCTATATGATTCCATTTGTGAAGCTGAAATACAAATAAAAGTTAATTATAGTATAAGAAGAACAAATTACAAAGCTGGCAAATGTAATATTTCTCAGCACACCATAACCACTTAGTATTTCATGTTGAATTCAGTTGAATTCAGTGGAGTTGAACTAATCTAAATTGCAAGCTTTGAAATATACACTTCATTTATTAACTGCTGTTCCGTCTCTTGGGTTTCCACAAATTTCTTAACATACACGCATTCAGTCAAAATATGTCAACACAACACACATACCATGAGAGAATAAGGTATTGTGGCATGTTTTATTAAATTCACTGCCAGTGAATAAATACCCTACAATTTTATCTTTTAAATTTGTGCTTAGGAATTTGAACAAGTATGGTGACAAGCATCCATAAATATGAGTTATAAATAAAAATTCTGTAATAAATATATATGAGAAATGAAACAGAACCAGTAAAGGCTTGACTGTATTTTCACAATGATGGAAAAGTTCCTCAATCACAATTGATTCTACAATCCAGCCCTTTTTAGTGATGGAATGGAAAGAATGGAAAGAAGAAGGATGTTTGTTAACAAAAAACAAACTAACAAACAAAAATAAACAGGCCTGATTTTTTAAGAATAGAGAATTATGGTGCTTACACAGCATTGCCAATATGCTGTTATTAATTTGTAGTTTCAGTGAATTTCTTTGTAACAAAAACCTGAATACCTTTATCCACTCATTGTGCCATGATCTAATGATCTTAAAAAGCAGCACCACAGAGTATGTGTAATTCATAAAAAGCAGCACCTCAGAGTATGATTAATTCATAAAAAGCAGCACCTCAGAGTATAATTAATTCATAAGCAAAGACTAATACAAAAGACGAAGTACTTCAAGTAATAAAGCAGTAAAAAAATAGCTGAGCTATGTTGCTTGTTTGGGCACTTGTTTTTTAATTGGTTGCATTTCCATTCACTTGGAATTTTCTTTTTTGCCTCTTATATTGTTTCATAAGGCTGCAAGGATTTGCAAAGTCTTACTTGAATCTCACTTCTGATCCACAAAGCACCGGTTTCCTTGGTCAGTCCATCCTGCAGTCATCAGAGAAAACATTCTTTCCACATCTGCATTTGTCACAGAGATGCAGAAGAGAAAGTATCCAATTACAGTCAGATTTGGTGTATTTCTGCCTTGGAGCCATGTTGACCACTTCTCCACAACAGAAACGGTTCTCTGTACAACCTCCTGCTGGCGTAGCAGTCACACAGCACTCTTCATGAGTCATGTTTAGTTTAAGTCCTAACACTGACACATGCTTGTAAAAGTTGCTGTCTGAGAAGTCATACCATCAAGGTAGCTAAGTTAAGTTCTGTAGAAATTAGAGAATCCTGCTTGATTGCTTTAGCTTTACAGTCTGGAAACTGTTGGAGATGTGCATTGGTCTCAACTCCAAAAAAGGAATCTGCCTGTTGCTGCTAGAACCTTGTCTGAAGTGTGGAGAGAACGTCTCTGCACTATCCGTGTAAAAATCAACAACCCTGTTCTTTAGCCCTAGCTCTGGGGGCCAGAATTTCACTGCCAATGGGACAAGCTTGGTGCTGCCGTGGGTGGAAGCATCTGACGCCACTGAAAAAAATGGTGTGTGTTCCACCCAAGAGCATACATGATGTCAGTTCTTGTATACATTTTTCCACTCAGACCGGAGCAAGAACATCGGTTACGACGGATGCTGCTTTGGTAAGACCACACAACATTTTCTTTGCTATCTCAGAGTCTGGAAAAACGATCTTGGCTAATTTGTTATTGCAGTCTGTAGAGCGATATGAATGAGTATGTCATACTGCATGATAAATGCTCGTCACTTCTGCTGCAGAAATTTGATCAAACTGGGGGTCATTTGGTTTAATGAAAAACGATTGCACCGATTTACTTGTTTCTCATTGTTGTGATCTTTTCCTGTGAGACTCACATGAACCATGTCACTGCACATCATATTCTCCACCATTAGCTTTTGTAGTGAAAACATATTTCTGACTGGAATAAGATTTACTGACTTGTATAATGGCTACATGCAGTACAAGTCATTTAAAATCATGTTTATAAGTAAAACAAAGTTAAATATTTAATGTGGGTAAAACAAGCAATATAAAACTAAAAACCTCATTTTGTGCCCTCTCATGCTAAAAAGACAAAACTCCCAACTTGCAGGGTAAACATGATTTTGATGTTTGAAAACATGTTTCAAATTTTTGGTCACATGCAGTAAAACTAATATAAAATAGTGTTTAAAAGCAAACCAAGTTAATTCAAGTTAAGTTCACCGTCATGGTTTAGGGGAAGGATACAGAAAGCTATCTCAGAGATTTCAGCTTTCAGTCTCCACTGTGAGAAACATTGAGAAAATGGAAGACCACAGGCACAGTTCAAGTCAAGGCTCAAAGTGGCAGACCAAGAAAAATCTCAAATAAACAGAAGTGAAGGATGTTGAGAACAGTCAGAGTCAACCCACAGACCAGCACCATGACCTACAACATGATCTTGCTGCTGATGGAGTCACTGTGCATCGTTCAACTATTCGGCGCACTTTACACAAGGAGATGCTGTATGGGAGAGTGATGCAGAGGAAGCCTTTTCTCCGCCCCACATCGCAAACAAACAGAGCCGCTTAAGGTACGCTAAAGCACATTTGGACAAGCCAGCTTCATTTTGGAATAAGGTGCTGTGGACTGACGAAAATAAAATAGAGTTATTTGGGCATAACAAGGGCCGTTATGCATGGAGGAAAAAGAACACAGCACTCCAAGAAAAACACCTGCTACCTACAGTAAAATTTTGTGGTGGTTCCATCATGCTGTGGGGCTGTGTGGCCAGTACAGGGACTGGGAATGTTGGTAAAGTTAAGGGACGCATGGATTCAAATCAGTATAAGCAGATTCTGGAGACCAATGTCCAGGAATCAGTGACAAAGCTGAAGCTGCGACGGGGCTAGATCTTCCAACAAGACAACGACCCTAAACACTGCTCAAAATCTACTAATGCATTCATGCAGAGGAAAAAGTACAAGTTCTGGAATGGCCATCTCCCCAGTCCCCAGACCTGAATATTATTGAAAATCTGTGGTGTCACGTAAAGAGAGCTGTCCATGCTCGGAAACCATCAAACCTGAATGAACTAGAGATGTTTTGTAAAGAAGAATGGTCTAAAACACCTTCAGCCACAATCCAGACTCTCATTAGAAGCTATAGGAAGCGTTTAGAGGCTGTTTTTTCTGTAAAAGGAAGATCTACTAAATATGGAGTTTTTTTTGGTGCCCAAATTTATGCACCTGCCTAATTTTGTTTAGACAATTATTGCACACTTTCTGTAAATCATATAAACTTCATTTCACTTCTCAAATATCACTGTGTTTGTCCCTTATATGATATATTTAACAGATTTTTTTTATCCAAACAATCAATGCTTTATAAAGGTAAATCAGGAAAATAAACAAGGCTGCCCAAACGCGACCCCATTGTATAATGGCTACAAGCAGTAAAAGTCATTCAAAATAATGATTTTAAATAAAACAAAAGTTAAATCATTAATGTGGCTAAGACAAGCAGGTTTTTGGAATCCCTGAAATGCTTTAAATACTCCACAGCAGTCGTCTAGTGAAAATATGTTTCTGAGTGAAATGAAGTTGTGGAGTTCTTACTTGTATTACTGCTGATGAGGCAGGGGACCCCAAATCACACATGTATATTAACAAATGAAAGAAGATTTTATGTAATGGGGCATGGTTTTAAAGCTAGTCAGGAAGATCTTCCTTCCTGAGGCCCCAGACTCAATATTATGCATACATACAGCTAATTTAACAGATTGAAAGCTGTTCATTTAAGTTGACTGTGGAAGCTTTGAGTGAATCAGTCTGAAGCCCGAGGTCCAAGATCATATTTAAAATAAGTTGCGCAGTTCATTGAAAATGGCTGTGAGAGATCAAGACCCAACAGCATACAAACATGTACAACCTTATAGGAGCATGGGCCCTTATTACTTGCCGCTGGCTGGGGGAAATTGCAGCCGGTCTGAGGCCCAGTCCCGGAAGTCATTCATACATATGCCACCTTTAAAGCAAGGGATGCTGATCATTAAAACTAAATCTGGGAGCTCAGACACAAAAAGGGCTGATTGTAAGACCCAACATCATACATTCATGAAACATCCATACCCAAGTATTCATACCCATGAGGAAGTGGCCCTGTTCACCAAACCTAAAACTGGGAACTTAAAGGCAAACTGGCTTAGATATGAGACCTAACAACAAACATTCATAAAATTAATTTAATAGACGGGAATGCATTTATTCAACCTGGTTGTACAAGTCAGGCATTCAGGCTAAAGCCTGTGCATGATATATACTTATACCCGAGTTAAGGAAATTAGTCCATTTTCATTAAAAGTGCCTTAATGAGCTCTGATTCCGACAGGTTGAGGGCACAGTTAGACTGAGGCCATAGATCCAACATCATGAATTAATATACCACATTATAAAAGAATGGGCCTCTTGTCTGTAAAGATGGCTTTGAGAGCTTGGTCGATGACAGACAGTGGAGAGACCCAACATTACACATTTATACAAAGTGTAGCACTTCTAGCTTCCCTCCTGAATGGGCTATAACACTGTGATAATAGCTTGAATACAGGATACCAATCTCTATTCACAGAAGATTTTGAACTACTAGAACAAACTGAAAATAATTTTGGACCAGTTAGGTTCGCTCTAGGAGCAGTGGAAATCAGACACAAGACCTGGTGTATGGAAATTAAGTGACTGTATTGGCACACTTGAATGTAAATTTCACAGTTCTGCAAAAGGATGAAATAACACCAAGAAAAAAAATTAATTGATCAAGTAAAACATAAATAAACAACCAGGTCAGAGAAAGTTCAGGTAAGTACGCTTCGATTTCTCCCTTTTAGTGTCACTTATTACTAAGTACTAATTATTGTGTTAAGGTAAGTGTTACTATTTAAGGGTTTTGAGTTTAGCGTTTGTTGAATCTATTTAGGTAGCACTATTTTCTGGGTTTAGTGTTTGATGTATGAATTTAGATATCACTATTTTTCCCCTTTTTGAAAGTGAACCTGTGATTGGCTACATTTACTTCTTTCAGGGCCCCAGTACTTGAGCTACACTGGCGATCTGTTCGAAACTGGTGTGGGTGATCAGGACAACTGGGTAGTCACATATTGCAGCAGCCAAAGTACAGTAAAGAACAATAATAGAAAATGTACATAAATAAAGAGAAGAAGAAAAAGAAGTACTCTAATAATAATAATAATAATAAGCACCACTATGGGTGGGATGGTAGTAAAACTGTTAAAATAAAGTGACTATATAAAGTAAAGTATACTGCCTTTAAGGTAGCTGTACAATGTAAACAACAGTACAGATAACGTATATTAAATAAATGTGCTATCTTATAGGCATAGACAAAGTGGCAGAGCACAGTGATATGGCAGAGTATGGAACAGTGTAATGTGTAATATCCAGCTGGTGCTCAGTTAGTGTCCAATAATGTCCCAGCACAGTGAAGAGGCGTTGTACAGGGTGATCGCTGTTGGTACAAACAATCTCCTGTACCTTTCTTTTCTACAGCGGAGCTGTATGGGCCTGTTGCTTTAAGTGCTCCACTGAAGGAAGGGGGTGTGATGTATTGTCCAGGAACTCCAGTGAGTTTGTTAAGTGACTTCCTTTTGACCACCAGCTCCACCAACCATCCAGTGGGCAACCAAGAACTGAGCCAGCCATCCTGATCAGCTTGTTGAGCTTTTTAACATCTGCTACTTTGATGATACCTCCCCAGCAAACTGCCGCAAAGAAGACAGCACCTGCAACAACAGAATGGTACAAGATCTTCAACATCTTGCAGCACACATTGAAAAACCTGAGCCTTCTCAAGAGGTAGAGTCTGCTCATCTCCTTCTTGTACACAGCCTCCGTGTTGGCCTTTCAGTCCAGTTTGTTGACACCCAGGTATTTGTGGGTATCTACCAGCTCAACATTCTGACCCATGATGGTAATGGGACTGATCATGGACAATGGGGTTGTTGTCACCTTCAAAGTTGATCTTCAGACACCAACTGTGGGGTGAGTGGGTGTGAAAAGGAGTATGGACAAAGTGGAGGTGTTGAGGGAGTGGGGATGATGCCATTGTCAATAATGGGGAAGGATGGTGTTGTGTTGAACCTCATTCATTGTGTTCAAGTCATTCATTGACTGTGTCCAGACTGTGTAAGGGCAGGTTCTGGGACTTGTCCTGCACCAGCCACTAGAGGGCAACGCAGGAGCAGGCCCCATTAAGACAGATTAAATACACCTGTGGGACACTCTACTTAAGAGCAGTGCTCCAGACCAGCGTTGCTCAGTCTTTGTTTTGACTCAACCGGTAACCTGGTCTCTCATGGTAAAAGAGAAAAGTGAAAAGAAAATAAAGATTCCTTTGTTAAAAGCACATCCCTGTTTTGTTGTCCTGATTCCTTAGTCTTTTGGTTGGGGGAGTCTCGTTTTGATTTTTGTTGGTTGCCACGTGCTCGCCAGCTCCCCGCAATCCTTTGTTCTCCTGGCTGCCATATTTGTTTAGCGTGCCTTTTTAGTTGCCACCTGTTTTTGTTTTTCCACCTCACTGCTAGTTGCTCTTCAGTTATATAGTTCAGTTGTCTGCTACCTTTCTGCTCTGCACTTGGGTTCCTCTCAAGCTCGCCGTCGTTGCACTTGCACGTGGCAGGTCTGGGTTCGAACCTGCCTGGAGTGAGTCACCTGTTACAGACTGCCCCTCACAGCTTGCTGTTTATTCTTGAAGCTAGTGATCTGTTTCATACCAGCCCATACAGCCTTAGCATTGTTTTGCTGAAGTCTTCCTTCCAGTTTCCTTCTGTAGGCCTCCTTATTCTCCGTCAACTTCCTCATCAGCTCCTTCTGCACACTCCTTAGCAGTTCTCTGTCCTTCATTCTAAAAGCCTGCCTCTTCTTGTTTAACAATTCCTTCAGGTGTTTGGTGATCCAGGGTTTGCTGTTGGGAAAACAATGCACCCGACTGACAGGAACAATGGTGTCAGTGCAGAAATTGATATAACTGGTCATGCAGTCTGTCATCTGGTTAACATCATCACCAGCTGATTCACCGAAATCCCCCAGTCTGTGGTAACAAACCAGACATGGTCTATGGTGACCACCTCCTGATTGTCTTCTTTGTCACCGGTTGCCTTAAAACATGGGAGTTAGTAGAACCTGGTTGTGGTCCGATCTTCCCAGCGGAGGAAGGGCAGATGAACTGTAAGCATCCTTAACATTAGCATACAGAAGATCAGCACTCTGTTCTCCCTGGTTGTACAGCTGACAAACTGGTGGAATTTTGGTAGAGAGCTTTTTTCACTTCGCTTACTGTGTTAGATACACATACATAAACACCAAAGCTCCCTACACGTTACCCCCGAGTTTCTATCTGTAATGTAGGGGTTAATCTCTACTGATACAGCCCTGTGTGCGAACTGTAACCGAGACGCATAAAGTGGATTTAGTGAATATTAAGTTAACTTTATTCCCATTCCACCTCAAATAATGTAGCAGTGACTTTCAGACGAATGACTGGCACTGCGTGCCTGCCTGAATTTTTAAGGTGGAACGAAAATTAAAATGAGAGGTTGAATTTAGGCTAGATACTTTATTTAGTCCAATTCAGTTGAACACAATATCATCCAGTTTACAGCACAGCTGTACTACAGAAGCTAGTTGGGTTTTGTGAAGATATCACAGGGTTATGGATGGAAGTAAAAGACATGCTCCTCTGTCAGCTGTGGCGGTGCTGGCCTACGGCAATAAGATCTGGGTTTTTAGGATTGCTGTGTTTTTCCTCGCATTCACACATCAGCTGTTGGAGGTATGTCCTCTTTGTTGGGTCTGCCCGCTAAGCTGTGTGTTTATTAGTTTATGCATCTTTATCTTTGTGGGTTTAACTGTCTAATGTTAACGTATTTGTGGTCTTCTCTAGACCGTGTCTGTGGTGAACGGTCGTATGATTCCGTTGTGAATCCAGTATGTGTGTGTGAATTCAGCTCTCTGATTGGCTGCTGTTGTTTTGTACTAAGGTGTCGGGATATGTAGGGTACGGACTGCGTTGCTGTCAGGAAGGCAGCCTGATGCAATGAGCCCCAATGCTGGACATTAGCTGTGTCTGTGTATGTGTACTCTGGGGTGAGCTGGTTTGCCCTATGTAGCTCCAGGTCTGAAAAAGTCCCACTCTGGCCCTTGCCTTACATAACGGAATCATCTGATCTGGTGTCCAGTATTGCCTGCTAAAATGAAAATCAATATTTTGTCTTCACAGAGATTCCAAACACACCCATTTCAAATACTGGATAAGGCATGAAGTTCTGCTAGAAATAAGCATATGCTCAGTTTAATAGATGTGCAGCTTTAACCCTCAATAAAAAATATAATATATAATATTGTAATAATTTGTAAAGAAAATATGTTGACTTTTTTAAGTTCATTTTTAAATCAGCGCTTTTATACTTTTACTTAAAGTCATACTTCAACTTTTACTTAAGTGCTGATATTATTTAAGTAAGGGACTTGGGTACTTTTGCCATGGACTCTGCTTGAACTTAGGCAACCTTTGATGCATAGAGGCTTATGAGAACTGGCAGTAAGTGAGGCTTTAAACTGTAAATAAATCATTATCGTTTAGTTGGAGGAAGTGTACATGCATGCACATTTACCAAGCAGTTTATTAGGAATACCCCGTCGTTTCTACTTGTCCATTTTAACAGCTCAGCTGACCATGTGGTCTCACTTTGTAGTACTAAAATCACAGACTCTAGTACATCTGGTTTGCACATTCTTTGCTAGCACCCTCTCGCCATGCTTGTAGAAGGTGTATAATGATTTTTTTTAAGAAGGCTCATTCAACAAGAGCTGTACTCAACACAAGGCAAATAGGAAATCTTCCCTGTTTTATGAAACAAAATGATAGATTATAGGCAGGAGCTTTATGTGTGCTGTGTGTACAGAAAAAGTGTGGAGCAGCTCAAATTGCGTCGTAGACCAAGAATCACTGATCTCATTTAATGAAACTGCTGAATCTATGTGAAGCTATATTCAGATATATTTCTAATATAAAGATGATACATTTGTACAGCATAAATAAAGTACACTTGTGGGCAGTAAAAATCTCTGTTCTTATGTATTAGGTTATGTTTTTTGTAATATGTATTTGGCATGTATTGTACTGTCATTGTACTCAGACTGACTCATTATTTATGTAATCAGCTCCGCTTACAATATAGGCAAGCCTTGTACCTGCAGACTGTAGTTTATCTGCGTACTTTGTTACCATGTTCTTTAATGGTCAGTAACCCCACAGGAGACACAGTAGGTATTATCTTTCTTAGCACTGCAGTGATACGGTGGTGTGTTAGTGTGTGGCTCTGGTATGAGTAGTTCAGACATAGTAGTGCTGTTGGAGTTTATAAACACCTAAATATCACCGCTGGACTGAGAATAGTCCACCAACCAAAACTATCCAGCGAACAGTGTCCTGTGGACAGCGTCTTGTGACAACTGATGATGGACTAGAGAGTGACCAACACAAACTGTACTGCAAAATGTGAGCTACCATCTCTGACTTCACAATTGCAAGATGAACCAACAAGGTAGAAGTGTGTAATAGAATTGGGGTGAGTGAACAGCTTATTAACTACAGTACTATGCACTATTAAAACAGTGCTGCGTCTGATCCACGCGCACCAGAGCAACACACATTAACACATCACTGCCACGTCAGTGTCACTGCAGTGCTGAGAATGATTCACCACCTACCTGCATGGGTGGTCCTGTGTAGGTTTTTACCACTGAAGAACCGAGCGAAAAGGGCTGACAAAGTATGCAGAGAAAAGGTGGACTACAGTCTGTAACTGCAGAACTACAGAGTGTATCTATATGCTAAGCAGAGCTCATAAATGGACAGTCGTTGTAATTAATCGCTAAGTGACCAGGCTAGCTAGGCTAATTTACTAGCCAGCTCTGGATGCCGTCGCTAGGAGTATGCGCAGTGTAAGGTGGTGGGCGGGCGTACTGGAGCACTTGCGGGGAGCAGTGCATCCTCCGAGAAGCGATAAAGCTAGCACCTCAGGCGGAATAAATCCCATCGAGAAGAATTACACCAGCTTAATCTCACATTTTTAACCCATGGCTGCGGAGGAGAAACGGAAACCGCCGTTCCCGGCTGTAACAGAAAGCGCCTCTTTGTTTACAGCGCATATCAACCACAACAGCAACAACAACAATAATAACAACAACAAAGACAGCAAGGCGAGCGAAGAAGCAGAACCGGCGGTGTCGGCAGTTCCTGTAGAGGCAAACGGCGAAGATCACAGTCCGACAAGCAGCAGCGGCGGGTGCAGGGCTAGCGGGGGAAACGGAAACGGCAAGTGGGTCCGGCTGAACGTGGGTGGCACAGTATTTCTCACCACACGACAGACGCTGCTGAAGGAGCAAACCTCGTTTTTATATCGCCTCTGCCAGCAGCAGGACCTCCATTCTGACACGGTAATGTCGGCTAGAGGGTTCGTCCAGAGGCTTCGTCTGTGCTGTAGGTACTTGTGGGAAAAGACACGTGTTAAGGAGCGACTGCAAAGGTTTTTTTTTCCCACAAAGTGATTTCTCATTAATCTAGATAATTTACCCACCTGGTTATGAAATCTCACTTTGTGAAATAAATCGCATCCCGTCCGCAGAACAAGTGGGGAGGGCAAGTCAGAGGACAATACATGTGCTTTTCGGTTAAACTACCATTAAATCAAACCAGCATCTGCAAAGCCATCACAAAAGAGTAGGCTACTGATGATGAGCTGGTATCCACCCACTTTTAGACGTACAGTGTCTCTTTCATTCCATACTTTCCTTTCTCCTCCATCATCTTTCGAACCATACTATGGGTGCAATGTTCTGCCTACTCTGCCCTCTATCATTAGCACACCAGTTCACCATGCAGTCGCTCTGCTTCGAGAGCTATCAGTGAAGGCCACTCTGGAGACCATTTCTAAATTGTGCTCGCTGTTTGGCCTGCGGCCCTCTCAATTAAGTGTCTGTGATTTGACGGATGGATTATATATTAACAAGTTTTAATAAGCACCCGTTATTCAGTCGTTCTATCTGAAATCTCTATTGTAATGCAACGAGGGACAGAGCTTTCTGCACATCTGTGTACACAGTCACTGGACTGACAATACTCTTGTAAAGATTAGAACATGGAACCTTGAAGGAAGGCTGACAAATTTATGTCCAAAAATATCTGTGGAGCTTATTTGTTCTGTTCTGGGTTCCATTCTTTCCTTTTATTTATTCACAGGTTGTGACTAAGGACATCAAGTTTGGATTGTTAATTTCCCAAATTCCTGGCTTATTATTATTGCTATTATTTGCAATTAATTAATCATAAACTTATAGTGAAGATACAGTTTAGTGTATTTTATGTTCAATTCTTTTAAAATCTGTTGTTCACAAGCTGTTCAGTAAATAATGAATTCTTTGATAAATACTATGACATTAGTACATATTGAGATATAACTTTAAATACAGTGAGGCAGTGAGGAATTTGAATGCAGGCCAAAACAAGTTCTTGTTAAAGTATGTATAATTGGACAGTCTTTGTTGATTTTTTTAATGCCTTTTAATGTTTCAAATAGTTCAAATAGTACTTTCTTCCTATGTATCAAATTTTTTAAATTGGAATTTTTAAACAGAATTGGAAATTTGAAATGCTAACTTCTAAATGGCCTATGAGTTGTAGGCACTAATATTTACAGAAAAAAAATCATATTAAGTTTATAAGGATATAAGTTTGGGGTATTTTTCCTTACAAAATCAGCAATACGTGTAATTTGACCTGGAATATTTAAACTTTTGCATACAACTGTGATTCAAAGATAAGATGCTATTATTCCAAAAAATCACAGCAGGAAACTACTTCTGATTTAAGGCAATACCCTGAAAAAAAAGTTCATACATTGTTTTTCTCCACTTTATTAAGCATTGTAAAAAGACAAAAGCACTAACTGATGGTGAAAGGGATGGATCAGGAGATGGAAAGGGACATGGTGGCTCATGTTGATATAAATAAGTCCTTTGTTTGCCTACCAGGTAGTTCCTCTGGGAGGCAGGTGGTTTGCTACCAGGACTTGCTGATCTTATTATTATGTGCAAATGAACATTTTATGTTGACTCGTAGGGCTTTTGTCTTTTTTGGAATTACCATCAGTTGAGGTTTAAGGGGATAGTATAAGTGGACTTAATGTGTCTTAATGTGTCTGAATCCCCCCTGTCATAACAGTTAACACTTTGCTACAGACCTTCAAACATAATTCTGTGTTTGTGCCTGGTTTGTCTTTTTTTGGTGGCACGTTTGTTGAAGTGTCTCCCAATTACATATGTATGAATACAATGATTAGCAATAGAAATCACCAGTTGATGATGTATTGCGCTAGTAAACAATAAAGCAAATGAAGTAACCATAACAAGCCTGGTGGGTCCCCCACTGAGCTCTTAAGAATAATTTACTCCAGAGAGCAGCCACTCTTCCAGTCACAGCTTTCATTTATGTGCTTTACTTTGACATTTCCTGTTTCTCCCAGGCATTTTTGCATTCTTCATAAATAAGAGATGGGACAGTATGAACACATGATGAGTTATGAACCATAATGAGTTTTCAGCATTACTGGAGCAACATGCATAGAGCAACATACATACTCTAGAATTGTCACAATTATACAAAGAAGCTTTATGCTTATGTGCAATTATTTTTAACAAGTATTTATAAATATTCACTGTCTCAGTAATTCAGCAGTGGATTTGCATAATAATGTTTTATATTCTTCTAGTCTCTCCTAAGAGTAAAAAACAAAGCCTAGAACACAGAAAAGCTTTTTATTTAAATGACATAATATAACATTTTGTCTGTTTATAAACTTTCTGGTTTAGTTTCTTAAAGTAATAAAAAAATTAAGGTGTCATTAATGTATGTGGCCTTTAAACCGCTTAATTGATTATTAAAATAAGCAGTACAATGCAATTAGAGTGATTAGAATGCAATACAAATGTAACACCCTAATACATGCTGAAAAGATTTCACCACAAGTATTATATTATGTGCATTTTAATGATCTTATTTTTCTCTATGCAAAAAACAAATGTTAAAACAAATATCACTAGCACAAACACTGTTTACAGTTAAGATTATAACAGTGCACAGGTATATCATTTAAATTGGCATTTTATTATCGTATACTGTATTCTCTTTAGTACTATTTATGGGTTCACATCTACTCCTGTTTCTATTCCTCCCCTTCACCCAGGCCCTGGTATGGTGAGATAAAGTCTTACATAACTGAGTGGATAAAGATATTTCACATGTCAGGCTAAATCCATGACACTCTTGACATCCTGACCGAGACTGAATCTTTTTGTGTAGGATGAAACTGGCGCCTACGTGATTGACAGAGACCCAACATATTTTGGTCCCATACTCAACTACCTTCGACATGGCAAACTGGTGTATAACAAGGAACTGGCTGAAGAAGGTCTGCTATTTATTATGGAAATTTCCTTTCATTATGAACTGCACATGAATAGTTGTTTATAACACATAACTGTCTGTAACTTTAGGTGTCTTGGAGGAGGCAGAGTTCTACAACATTACTCCATTAATAAAATTAATTAAAGAGAGGATCCTAGAACGAGACTGTAAAGCCTCTCAGGTAACAAACAATCATGCTGAAACCATATTCAGATTTACACACGTTTTTATGCCTGCATAGGGTCTGTCTGATATAAAAATGTTATAATAGATGAAATTTGAAGTTTTTATTGTTTAAATGTAGTTAAGTTTTATTTAGTCAGTCGTTTACTGAGTCAGTAGTTTACTGACTGATGTTAATTTTGTACTGTGAAATATGATTGTGAGTTCTTAACATCATTATCATATTCTTACATTAGCCTTTAATAAAATAAATATTGTAGCGTGGGGGCGTGAGGTTCTTTAAAAAATCATTTTTCTTGGTTTCTCAATTACAATTAGTTTTTTTTAAAAGACAAATAATTATAATAACCTTATTTGTATAAATTTTTTTTTACCACGTACAGGTTTTTATTTTTATAACGTGTTTCTTATTATTATTTATTTTTCTTATTTATTATTATTGTTTCTCTGTTTATAACAATGTTAAATCTTAATATTGAAATTATTGTTATTACTATTATTATTATTGTTATTATTATTATTACTAATATTGATATCAGTCAGACCCTACTTCCAGTAGTATATTAGAACTTCCAGTCCTCTAGCATCTTGCACAGCTATTAACATAATTCTCTTTTGTATGCAACCCTTGGTCTCCCTTCCTCTGTCTTTTTACTCTACTCCAATGTTGTCTACTTCATACTATCGTTCACAAATGCTTTATATTATTATTTTTTATATTTCTTTAGCTTCTACTAAACCTCACCTCTTTCTCTCTTTTCTCTTGTCCTGTATGTCTTCTCAATCTCTGTTTCGGTCTGTTGCTGTTACAGCAGGTGCCTCCAAAGCACGTGTACAGAGTGCTGCAGTGTCAGGAGGAGGAGCTGACTCAGATGGTGTCCACTATGTCGGACGGCTGGAAGTTTGAGCAGGTCAGCGTGCGCACCTGCCGAAAGCCCCGCCCTGGACTGCTTTGGACTGTGGGTTGGACTGACACTGAGTTGATGCCCTCCCAACCCCCTTTGTCCACTAGCATATCTGATGGTTGAAACACTGAGGGTCAGACCCTGAGACACCTCATTGATATTAAAATACACATGCTGGTCATAAAATTAGAATATCATGAAAAACTTGATTTATTTCAGTAATTCCATTCAAAAAGTGAAACTTGTATATTATATTCATTCATTACACACAGATTAATATATTTCAAATGTTTATTTCTTTTAATTTTGATGATTATAACTGACAACTAATGAAAACCCCAAGTTCAGTATCTCAGAAAATTAGAATATCACTTAAGACCAATACCAAAAAGGATTTTTAGAACTGTTGGCCAACTGAAAAGTATGAGCATGTACAGCACTCAGTACTCCAGGCTCCTTTTGCCTGGATTACTGCAGAAATGCAGCGTGGCATGGAGTCGATCAGTCTATGGCACTGCTCAGGTGTTATGAGAGCCCAGGTTGCTCTGATAGTGGGCTTCAGCTCTTCTGCATTGTTGGGTCTGGCGTATTGCATCTTCCTCTTCACAATACCCCATAGATTGAGAGCATGAAGTGATCTAAAACTTCCTGGTTGACGGCTGCGCTGACCTTGGACCTCAGAAAACACAGTGGACCAACACCAGCAGATGACATGGCACTCCAAACCATCACTGACTGTGGAAACCTTACACTGGACCTCAAGCAGCGTGCATTCTGTGCCTCTCCTCTCTTCCTCCAGACTCTGGGACCTTGATTTCCAAAGGAAATGCAAAATTTACTTTTATCAGAGAACATAACTTTGGACCACTCAGCAGCAGTCCAGTCCTTTTTGTCTTTAGCCCAGACGAGACGCTTCTGATGCTGTCTCTTGTTCAAGAGTGGCTTGCCACAAGGAATGCGACAGCTGAAACCCATGTCTTGCATACGTCTGTGTGTGGTGGTTCTTGAAGCACTGACTCCAGCTGCAGTCCACTCTCTGTGAATCTCCCCCACATTTTTGAATGGGTTTGGTTCCACACTTCTCTCCAGGGTGCGGTTATCCCTGCTGCTTGTACACTTTTTACTACCACACCTTTTCATTCACTTCGCCTCTCTATTAATGTGCTTGGACACAGAGCTCTGTGAACAGCCAGCCTCTTTAGCAATGACCTTTTGTGTCTTGCCCTCCTTGTGCAAGGTGTCAATGGTCGTCTTTTGGACAACTGTCAAGTCAGCAGTCTTCCCCATGATTGTGTAGCCTACAGAACTAGACTGAGAGACCATTTAAAGGCCTTTGCAGGTGTTTTGAGTTAATTAGCAGATTAGAGTGTGGCACCAGGTGTCTTCAATATTGAACCTTTTTACAATATTCTAATTTTCTGAGATACTGAGTTTGGGGTTTTCATTAGTTGTCAGTTATAATCTTCAAAATTAAAAGAAATAAACACCTGAAATATAAATTAACTTTTTCATGATATTCTAATTATATGACCAGCACCTGTATATATATTTATTTCTATTCCATATAAATAGCTTCTCTAGTCACAAAGATCGTTATTTGTAAATTAATACTAATAACATTAGACCCCTACAGCCAAGTTGGAAAATCTGCACACCCCTTTCCTGTTTTATTTATAAGTATAACCATATTGTACAAAAGATTTAATTTTATTTTTATTTATTTTTTTGTCTTATCTACACACAATCAGCAATAAATATGTCTGTGCTGCTGCAAAAAACATTCCCACATGATGCTTTAGCATTAGCCAGTTGATGCATTAGCTAGTTGATGAGCGGTGCCTGCTTCCCTCCTGATGTGACGGTTGGTATTCAGGCCAAAAAGTACAATTTTGGTTTCATTGGAACAGAGAATCCAATTGGGTGACTTTGTCTAACCGCTCTACCATAAAGGCATTATTTGTTGAGTGCTGCCTGGCTGGTCGATCTTCTCATGGGTTTTTCCATCTACGCAAGGATACGCTGGACCTCTGTCAGAGTGACCCTGGGGTTCCTGCTTACCTTCCTGGCCAAGGTCCTCAATCGTTTAGTTTGGCCAGGTGGCCAGGTCTAGGTAGATTCTTGGGGGTTCCAAACGTATTCCATTTCTGAATGATGGTGGCCACTGTGCTCATTAGGACCTGTAAATCTGCAGCAATTTTTTTGTACCCTTTTCCAGATCTATGCCCTGCCACAGTCTTTCTGAGGTCTACAGATAATTCCTCTGACCCCATCTACTGTAGAATAATTCTGTAACATAATAACATGACAGGGGTGTGTAGATTTTCCAATTTGACTGTAGATGTCATCGGTGCTGCCAGTGTAAAGAAAAGTGTGGTGAATAGTGTAAATTGGAAGTAAATGTTTTAATTGAAACAAATATACAAATATAATTATGTGTGCAGTTGGATGGCATCAAAACCAATTTCTTGAGACTGATGTTTTAAGAAGCAGTTTGGACCTCTGTAGTAAGCATTGGAGGATAAGTGATTTTATGTGTGATGTGCATCAGCATTAGGCAGCCCTCTCTTAGTGTTTACCGCTTTGTAACTGAGCTGTTGTAGCTCCCAAACACTTCCATTTAAAAATGACTGTCTTTACATTTGACTGGGGAATATCAAGCAGGAAAGAAATCTAACAAAATGAAAGACTTGTGGCAAAAGTGAGTCACTGAGCTCATCAGTATGATCCATCCTAATGCCAGTGTTTGTCTTTGGCGATTATATGGCAGTGTGCTTAATTTTATACGCCCGTTAATAAGCAGCTAAAATGAGCTGTAAGTGTAAGAAATGTTCACATACTTTTGGTTACATAATGTAACCTGGTGTGTACTGATCTTAATTATGTAATCATCACTATTTGAATGGCATAGTGAAATGAAAATAATAACCTAAACTTAGAGTTTCCTTTTCCTGTTGTAATGGAAGACATTTCTCCTTATCTTTTCTCCCACCCCCTTGCTGTATCCCTTTATATTCATGTAGATGGTGAACATTGGCTCGTCCTACAGCTATGGCACAGAGGACCAAGCTGAGTTCCTCTGTGTTGTATCCAAAGAGCTGCATACGTCTGGTGGTGGTACGGGGACTGACCAGAACCTCAAGACTAAGGTTAGAGCAAAGAACCTGTATAAACCATTGTTCCATATCATCCTGTCACTTTACCTATGCTGCCAGAGTAACAGTACCACATTGTACAAACCTGATTATTGTAAATGGTATTACAACATATTTGTATGTCTTAGTAAATTTGTCATTTTATCACTCCACATTCTATATCATTATAGAAATGTATGTTTTATCTCTGCACAATTTTTGGTCTCCATCTGCACATCTGTCTTTGACAGCATTTATCTTCATTTCTGTTTGTTTTGTCACCACTGTGGTCATGGCTCTTTTGTTCGGTCCTCCTTATTATTCATCCAATATACATCAAGACATCAGAGACTCAGGAGGAGGAAGGAGCAAAGGAGGAGCAGGAGGAGAGAGAGAGAAATACCAACCCTAATGAGTGGATTAGAGATTAGACTGCTTGTATCAATGTTTCAATCCCAGCAATAGGTGAGGACAAATGCTAGCTCTGTGTGTTGGTGGTAGTTAATGGTAGATGTAGAAATCTCAACTGGTCTATAGTAAGAGGATCCTGGGTTGTATTTTATTGCACTGGGCTACAATTTGGAGAAATCATGACAGGGCTCAATTTAAAGGAGGATGCAAAGGAATACTATGTCACAGTCCAAAAAAAACAGATTATCAGATAATTTTTATGTTTTATTTAGGCCCATTTACATTTTAATTTAATTAATGTTTGAATTGTTCCCTCACAATTAATAGTTAAACTGCCGCATTATGTGTAAGATATTGTTATGCATATTGGTATTTTACCTGTCTGCTACAGCATATATGGGTTGAACTTAAATAATGAATGCTTTAATTTAAGAACATTACATCCAAATCAGCTGAACAGTGTTGTTATAACAATCATCTCCATACATGGCCACCAGTTTTAATGGCTCAACAGTTTTAATGACGGTTTGTGGCTAAGTCAGCTAGCTATCAAGTCTGTTTGACTATCAAGTATTCCTTTTTTAACTTACTGGATTTAGTGTAACACAAGGGAATCCCAGCATTGAAAAATGGGACTACATTAAACGGCAGTGGGCGAGTGATTAGATGAAGTTAAGGGTAGCTTCTTATTTTAATTTCCTATTCCACCATAAGTTAAAAAACAGACAGGCCGTACAGGCACAGGTACCTGCTGCACTTTTTAGCAGCAAGTTGATTGGAAATTTGAATAAGAAACTTATTCATATTCTTATAAACTTTTTTTTTCGCAACCTATCAAATTCAGAGCAAATGTGTGAATTTTGCTACAATGCCACTCAGTCTGGTCCTGAATGACACAATAGGCGGTTTATTACATTTGCTTTAAGCCTTCAGTGTTTGAATTTAAATCTCCAGTTGCGTATTAAAGCTGTATGTTAACTAGTTATATTTGTTTAAAAGCACATTATTAAAGTACTTTATTTACTACTGTTACTTCAGTGAAACAGGTAAGACATGGAATATAAACATGTTACATTTATTCATAAACATTTACTTGCCTGCGATGATTTGTTTTAGACGTTTTCTGGGGGGTTTTATGTTGTTGGTATTAGCTGTCTGATTTTTAACTTTTGTCTTCTCTGACAGAAGATGGGTGACACCTCAGATGGATGAAATAGATCCCCAGTAACGTAACAACGTATCAATAATGTAGCAACAATTAAAGATATGTATACATTCACTAAATTATCAAGAGACTTTTACTTGCTGTGTAAATAATATGTATTAATGAGCTGGTGAATTCAGTCGTTGTACACTTTATTTGGAGTGTACTGCTTATAAGTGAACTATTGAGGGAATACCACAAATTTAAAAACAGCAAATAACATTGTCATATTGAAGGGCAGACATCAGAAGTAAACACAGAACAGCCGTATCTCCACACTCACAGAATCAGAGAGATCATGTGATTTCTCAATCATGTGAGTGAATTGCAGGCAATATATATATATTTTTTATGTAATATGTTTACAATCAAATCTTTAATATTGCTCCATCATTAGCTTTGTTGCACACGGTTATGCTTTATGTAATTTTGTTTTTGTTTAAACATTAACAATGAACTTATTTAACTTATTAGTTATTATTCATTTATTTATACTGGGGCGGAGCCTGAGTGACCACACTTTCCCCCTCTCCTATAGGTTAATTTTTAATTACAACTGGCCTAACTGAGCAATCACAAAGTGTCGCACACCCTGGTCCACTTTCTATTACTAACATATATGGGAATGGAACGTCAAAAAAATAAACTAAGAGACATTTTCTGAAATTAAAACTGAAAAACTAAAAGAAAGTTACAATACCCTTAAATTATCCTCACATTACATGATCTACTCCGACATGCTGTGGTAGACAGATAAAATGACACATTCTTTGGCGGCATCCAAAATATTTATGTATTTGACTGTAAATCTGAGTTGCTGAAAATGTGAAATGGTCTATAATTTTATATAGATATAGTGCCTTACATGAGTATTCAATCCCCTTCATCATGTCATCATGTACAAGTGACACTTTATATATGGGTGATTCCAGATTTGGAGGACAAATTGACCCTTTATTTGAACATTATGCATCTCAAACATCAAAGTACACCTTATGCTATACTTACTTATGCCCTGTTACTCGGGGTGGGGGGCGGGGTTCGAGTTAAGTAAACAATTTAGGATTATTGTAAGATAAATTATGTGGTAACAGTGTTGAAATTAGCAGAGTTACACAAAGTACTAGGGTTGAATTTATAAATTACTTTTGATTGTAGATTGACATTAAATATTACATATATATATATACTCAGTGTCACAGAAATTTAGTTTAATAATGTTTAATAAAGTTTTTCAAAGGAAGCATTAACAGGATGCGAAGGAGCATTATATAATCTGGTTTCAAAAAGGTAACTATCCGGTTACAGTCAGAGTAACAAAGACAGTAATCAGATTTGTCCGTGAGGATGACTGGCAAAAACTGCTTTAATTTTGCTTGGGAGCATAAAGATTGGGCTCTGGAGCAATGGAAGAAGGTCATGTGGTCTGATGAGTCCAGATTTACCCCGTTCCAGAGTGATAGGCGCATCAGGGTAAGAAGAGAGGCATCTGAGTGTCTACCATATAAGTCTGTGGGTGCAGTGCTATGATCTGGGGTTGCTGCAACATATGATCAGTTCAGCAACGTTATGTGCCAAAAGAAAACTTTATTTAAATGAAATTAAAATGTAAATTAAAATCACTAAATCCACTTGTTAGAAATTCAGCATACAAAAGCCGGGATTAGTCCAGTGTTGCTTTGAGTTTATTTAGATAGATGTGTGGTCTTATTTATGTGCATGCAGAATCACACGACCACAGCTTAGATCATAAGCCTGTCGCCACTCCACTCCAGATCTAGTCTGACATATTTTAAGGAGAGATGAGGGTCAGGAAGCGGGAAAATAGATAGGGTGAAAGTGAAGGAGGAGAAGGAGGGGGTATGAAGGTCGGGATTGTTATCACCTTAAAGGTGGAGGACTAAGTGTCATTTCGGTACAAATAAAGGAGCGGTGATGAGGGTTTGACAGTTGTCACCTCTGTGCAACAAATGTGCTAAAACTGTGCAGTAACCATGGCTGGACCATAAGAAAGTCACGTATAAGGGAAATTAACACAATAACAAATTTAAAAACAACCTGGAACAAATTTGCCAGGATGAAAATCACTCCCAAACAGTATGCAAAGGAGGTAGAAACTTGCCCTAGCAGACCTAAAGACCTGCTAAAAAATCTTTTTAAAAACGTGCTGACAAATAATGACTTTAAAATAAAACAAATACTGGCTGGATCAATCTGTGTCATATGTAAAAGACAAATCTGATTAATCTAATACATTTTAAGGGTGCTGAATACTGTTGCAAGGCACTGTATTTGATTAAATCTAAAATAAGTATTACTTTTAATACAGTTTAAGAAAATGTAATATAAATAGCACCTTCGACATAAACTTTATAGAAAGGTCAAAGGAAATTGGTCTTAATGAAATTGTTAAATTTTTTTAATCAGTAAATTAACATAAAAACATCAAGAAAGCTGTCAGATAGACGTGGTCTTCTGGTAAAATACCCGGTAACTATGTTTTTTCCTATGACAACAAAGGACCTGCTGAAATGGGAGTTGTGGTGTGCCTTTTTACTGTGCAGTGTTTCTTGCTCAAACATGGAGGAGTCATTAAAACGAAACCTTACCTGCAATCTCCTCACAAAAGTCAATATATAAAGTCTGCAAACAACACAAGTAACATTGCACAGGCAGGTGAAGCTGATTGCAAGGAGTGTTTGCAAGCTGTGAGGGGTTACCTAGTAGGCTGCATTTTTTTAATTACAAATAAAAACATTATTAACTACATATTAAAACTTGCAGATGCCGTTTTTCTATTAACTAGTTTGCTGCAGAGGTTGTGTTAACACTTTTACCTCACAAATGAACAAAATATGTTGGCAAAACGTATGTGTATACGTATAAAACTGGATATATACACTGACATGCCAAAGGTCATGGTACAGGAACTAGAACCCCCTCTAGCTCCGAAAAGCACAGCAACTAAACATGGCATCTGTTTTACAAATGGACGGAAGACTTCTGGAGGGATGTTGAGTCATGTCGTCTAGATAGATAGTTCTGTGGTATTTGTAGGTGCAGGATCTCGGGTGCAAATGGACCTCTCCACCACATCACGTAAATGCTCAATTGGTCTCAGGTTAAGCGATTATGCAGGGCACACCATTTGTTGAAATCCTCCAGATTGCTCCTCAAACTGATTCTGGACAACATGGTGGGTCTTCTATTCCTATATCCCATGGAAGCTAAAGAACACTCTACTGATATGCGGTATATGTGTGTGGGGCCTCTTGAATTGAATGTGGAGTCACTTGTCTGTTCACATGGACAATTCTAGCCTGATGCCCCCGATCATGCGGATTAAGTTCCTGAACCCGACCAGGTGCTCAGTCCACCTATGATGTATTACAGATACTCACAAGTGAACCCCTCACAACATGCACAGGTGTGGGCATTCCCAAGCCATCCCTTAAGGTAAAGAAAAAATCTAATAGCCCTACCATGGCCCAACCATAACTTTTGGTATGTAAGTGTACATATTTAATTTTTTTATTATTATTATTATTATTTGAACAATATTATATTCATTTCAGTGCAAACTGTCAAGGTGTAGTCTCTCTAGTTGTCCAGCACAGTCCCTCACGCTTCATAAACTAATTTAGTCCCCATTATCTTCACCTACATCTCCATCTGAAGAACATTTTCCTTCTTATCAGACTTTACTTGGTTGTCATTATTATTGTGATACAACTTTCATTATATTGCTCCTCACAATGTTTTTCAATTAATTTTTTCACAGCTTTTCCGGATTCATGGACCACGGATGTAGTGTCCATTTCATTTTTAGTCTATAGTTTCCAGATCCACACCATGATAACATTTTAGAATTTCTGAATTTTCAATCTCAGAGACAGTGAGGGGGAAATAATCCACCTTATAACCAGCAGCAAAAAGACAATGAGAAGTTTGGAACTACAGTATATATTAAGGGTGTCTAAGAAGAGATGTGTGGAGTAATACTGCTAAACAAAGCATATTTTAGTAACCAAACTGATTGGGATATGAAATTGCAAGTAGGGAGTTCACTGCTGGGATAAAATATATATTTTCCCACAATGTCGCAATGTTTAAGACTGAGGCATCAATTTTAATGTATATGTGTAATACTCTTATCCTTCATCAGCGGCTTTTTAGCAGTCTCTTGTCCTGTATTCCAGTTGTGGAAAGCTGACTCATCTGTAAAGATGCCTGTCATGCACTGTTTGGTCCTGCAAGCATGTGTACATCAGTTAGAGGCTTGTAGCTTGGAGACCATTAGATAACTCTGGACACAGCTGGTCACAAAGTCCTTGGTGCTTTCTTGCATTCGGGCATGTTATTAAATACGACAGGGATGCTGCAGTTCTATAGACTAATAACTGTCTATAGTCTGAGATCACAATGTTGTAGTTCATGACAATGCGATGCCATGCTCTTGCAACTTTGTTTTGCATTCATTGTGATGCTACAGTAGCGGTCTCCGTCACACATTTGGATCCTGTAGACTAGGATTATACTTACCTAAAAGTAGAAACTCTTAATAAAGGAATGCTATAGTATTTGTCAATTTAATCTCTATCTGCCACATCTGTACCTAGGCCTGTCACAATGATTTATGCTAAGCACAATTGCACTCATCGTCAAACAGTTGCACCCATTAGAAAGTGTCAGATTGCAGTGCTATTTAAAAGGAAGATAAAGGTTACCAGAAACAGTAAATGATGATAAATGGAGACAGATATGTGCAATATTTATTGAGCTACGCATACAGAAATCGTGTCTCTCGGTATGACATCCAGCCACCATGTTTGCTAGCACAACATGCCAGACGTCTCGGCATTGAGTTGTAGAGGTTCCTAATGGTGTCCTGTTGTAATTCATACCGTGCATCATGATTATACTCACTCAGTCATTGTGAGTCACTTCATAAAACATGAATTGGGTGTGTTTTTATCCATTGAGTTTAGGCAAATACATGGAAATAAAGAAAAGCAGAGAATGCGTTTTATTATGTTTCAGGTCTTATAAAAGCAACAGATGTTTTAAATCAGGACCGGTTCTATATTACATATTATATATAATAACACCTTTAGAGGGCAGCAGATAGTCTTGTTTAATAAACTTCATCTGGGAGTCTTCCATTGGGGTTGCTATCTATTGACAGCTAGGAATTAAGATAGCTATTCAGAAGTTCTTGACATTTTAATAGCTGCATACAAATAACAAAAAAGACAAATTGTTAATAATATATTAAATGTCAATACAAAAATATGTATTTATGATATATTTCTATTTGTTTTTTAATTACAGGAAAAAATGTCAAGATGACTGCCTATGGTTACTGACCTTATTTCAAATGACAAATCGAGATGAGATTTGAAAAAACTAAAGTATTCCTTTAAAATGTTTCCATAAAATGAATTACTTGGAAAGAACAATCCTCTGTTTAGCACAAGACCCAAACAAGCACCTTGTGTTTCACTTTAGCACTTTGCTAATGAAGCTGTCTTAGCTTTTTTGGCATTTTTATGTGTTGTGTTTTATCGGTTCACCACGACTGGTTCGTTCCAGTCGTTCTACCCCTTTTGCCTAACTACTCATTCTGTAGTTTACCTTTTGTCTTTTTCACACACAACATTAAATAATGTTTAGGACTTGCAGTGTGTTTCATTATGTGCTGTATTAGAGTTTTTAATGACTCTGAATTTTGATACTGTATATTTACCAACCAGCCAAACAGGCATTTTAGAATAGGCCAGTAAAAAACGTGGGTCACTCAATATACACATATACGCATATACACAGAAGTCAACTATTTGGGCACATATACATAACGAAGCATAGATATGAAACATTTTCTTCCTTAAATAAATACACTGTGGCCTTTGGACACAGAACAGTTGGGTTTATAGTTAAGGGAAATTTTACGGATCTGTTTTAAACGTGTTTCTCTTCATTCTCTTAATAATTTATCTCACTTTTTATTTATTAAAACAAAGCCATGACCCTACATAGTGTAGACATATCTCACTTAAGTTGCTAGTTTTCATTTTTTTCAGCTCTATCATAAGGGTAAACCACTCTTTTCTTGAATGCTAATTTATTCAGTGTGGACTGTTAATACTTTATGTCTAAATGAGTTCTAAATGTTTTCATGTTTGCATGTTAATGGGGCTCAGGGTCATAGATCAATGGATCAAACAACATCTACTGTATTTTTTAAATGCCTTTCTTTTTGTATATAGTATATATTGAATGTGTGACACACTACCCCCTCCTGGGCCTACACGATAATGCACATGGCTTTTGACTGACTCCACCTATTGCACATACCTGCGGCTGATCATGGACTCATTAAAACTGCTTCATAAACCCCTTTATTTGCTCAGTTAGTTTGTCTCTGTTTCTGTCTGATTTCTAAGCAGTGGTTTTATTTATTTATTTATTTTTGGGGGGTTGCCTGTTTTGATTGTTGCAGTGCATCTCTTGGTTTGTGGATGTGTCGCTGTTGTTGCCTGACTTTGTTTTGACCCTTGCCTGTTAAACAGATGTTGAATATTGTACTATCTCAAATAAACTGTTCTCCACCTGCCTACGGCCTCAACCCCCTCATACCAGAAGACTTTGCATAATAAGGATGCAGGAAGTGAATTCAGACCCCCAACCACCAACAAGCCTTTCTCCACACCACCAGCATAACCAAGGTTTTTCTATGGGGACTCTGTACAATGGAGGGACTTCATGGGTGAGTGCATGCACTGGCCCACTTTAACAAGTTGTTTCAAAGGGTCTCTGTGTTAAGCTATGGTGATACAGCAGATGCACAGTCCCTCACAGCTGAGGAGGGTCCCATACCATTGCTTATTGTTTCAGAGAGCATTGATGAGATGTTGTCAGCTCCCACAGCATCGTTTAGTGGGCTGGGAAACACCGGTGAGCTGGTTATTTGCCTCCTGCCGCTGTAGCCCTGTCTGAACTAGTGGACGCTCCTGCCTGACCTGTTGGCCTTTGAGTCTCCAGTCCTGCCATGGTCCCAAAGTCTCCTGCCTTCTTTGGGTTTCTGTCACATACTACTTCCTCTTGGCCTGCATAGTATTGTACATGGCTTCTGACATGGGCTGTCTCTTCCCCTGTCTTGACCCATGGCACACATCTGCGGCTGATCATGAACTGATTAGGATTGCTTCATGTAAGATTGCTGAGATGGTTTGCAAAGTCTCTTGTGTTGGTGCCTGAATTCTGAGATGTGTTTCTTTTGGATTGCCTTGCCTGTTTTTACCTGTTTTTACCCCAGCCTGTTATCCTAATGTTGATTTTTTTGGGTTGCCATGTAATAAAACTACCCCAAAACCTTTCACAAAGTCAAGGAAAAGCAGGTTGCCCTATGTACAGAAATTACATTCTGTTTTGTTGTGCATTGGTATTTATTTGTTTATTAAGTTTTTCATACAGTGTACAAACAATATACATTTTTTTCACTAAATCAGTGATTGTTTAAAATCTGAACTAGTTTAACATGTAAAGAGTACATAGATTTGTCATATGTAAATGTGCTTAGCAGTTTGACATTAAGAATATAAGGAATGTGTGACTCTAGCAATCAAACTTTGACTAACATTTGAAGTATCATTTACTAATATTGTGTATACACCAAAGAACAGTCAAATTTGGATCAGTGTATTTTCCAGGAATATTTTATGCCTACAGAAGAGTTACATTGTAGACAATCCATACATTTATGTTTGACTAGCAGAAAACAGCATTCAAATAAAATCTGTTAATTACATACACATTTAGTTTTGTCTTTCAGGTGTTTTTGTCTGTGTAACTGAATAAAAACCATATACTGTATTAACTGTGTGTACAGTACTACAATTTGAAATAAATCAAAGCTGTCTGTACAGTTAAAGTACCCTGTTAAAATTTCCCCCCAAAAAACAGTACAGTTCAGTCAGGCACCTAAGCATATTCATTTCTTTTATCCAGAAATTTGTATCCATTAGATGAAAAATCTTACTTAAAAACAAAAGTTAGCATCTAAAACATTCAGACAAACTGAAAACTAGCAGACTTCAAAGTGTAAATCACTATATACATACTAAATGTATTCTGTACAATATTCTGCTGTGTATTGTTCATAGTCATGTCAATGCAGTGTGGTATAAGAATTGCTGTTGGTTGCTACTGAAGCATAGCGTTACAGGTTAGTACTCAGATTGTCTACAGTAGCCAGATGCAGGTACTCAGGCTGGTCTGTGTAGCTTAGCATGGAGCTCCCTCTGAGCTTTCTCTGCTGCGCTGAAAGAGTTTGTCTCTTCTCCAGGACTGGGGAGCGCTTTGCCAGACAGCTTTTTATCATCTGGGCCAGGTCCTGCTGCAGACGCTGGAAGTTTTCTCTAACATTACCAAGGGGTGAATACAGCAGATAAGCCAAAGCGGTTTTAAGAGTACATCGAACATAGAGCTACAGAGAAGTGCCCTTGAGAAGAGCTTGAACATTTTACTATAGCACAGTTTTTGGAACTCCAGAACAAATTATGCAGTGTTGCCAATTTACTAAGTGCACTTATCTTGCACCTGCACTCATATTTGTATTTCATATTTTTCAGGGCGCTATTGTAAATTACACTGTCCTTAATGTTTATGTTCTTAATGACTTGTCCAGTTATACTAACTTTTAAAAACACCTACAATATATGTGCATTTTGTTGGTTTATACTGTAGTTACTAACTGTAGTCTCTCTATTGTCGAAGTAAGATACCTTTAGCACAATATATACATCCTGCAAAGTTAAATACATTGCTAAAATTAATCAAAAAACAAAATTCATAGCTAGGAAATCTGCTTTTGTGCATATTTCCAAAACTGGCTAGTGCTCTAGTTTAATGTCACTTGTCGCATTGATTATGTGGTCACCTCATGGTATACTGGGTAATTCAAAATTTTAGGAACTAATTTAAAACAGCTCATAACTATGTACTCATTTAGAATGCGGTCCTTCTATACAGGTGAACTGGTTAACAGTGTTTGGTAGCATATTTTAAGATAATAGGTATTTATGAAATTACTTTTCAAAGGTCAAAATCACTCATTTTCATACTTGAGGATATTCCACTAATTCTATTCCTTTTACACCAATCAGGAATGACATTATGACCACCTAAATGTATCTACAATCTATTTTATCAGCTCCACTTACCATAAATCCTTTCAGTCCACATGTTTCTCTGCATACTTTGTTAGTCCCCATCACCTTTTTGCAAGGGTCAGAATCACAATAGGACAACCACGGAGTAGATATTATGTGAGTGGATCAGACAGCAGTGCTGTTGGAGTTTTTAAATATCTCGCTGTCACTGCTGGACTAAGAATAGTCCACCAGCTAAAACTATCCAACCAACAGTGTCCTGTGGGCAGCTGATGAAAGACTAGAGGATGACCAACACAAACTCTGCAGTAGCAGATAAGCTATCGTGTACCAGCAAGGTAGGAGTGTCTAATAGAGGGAGCAGTCAGTGAACATCAGCAACACCAACACATGTCACTTCAACAGTGACACTGTCACTTTGTGTCACTGTAGTGCTAAGAATGATCCACCACCAACATAATACCTGCACTGAGGTAGTCCTATGGGGATCTCAACCCTTTGAAATAAGGGGGTGGGGGACTAACAATTGTTAGTCTGTAACGGTAGAACCAGAAGGTGCAGCTATGTGGTAAGTGAAGCTGATAAAATGAATAAAGAGTGTAGATATATTGAGGTAGTCAGTGATATGACTGATCGGTGTAGATCTAAAACTCAATATCATTTTCTTTTAATATTCTGCAGCTTTGTGTTGGAACAAACTCCCTGTAGGCATCAAACATAGCCAATCAGAAAATAATATAAAAGGTGGGTTTATAAGGATGGCAGTATGCAAGCAAACAGAGTTTTTGAGTGTACCAAAATGTATCCTGCTGTCCATCATCTTGTCATATACTTTTATTTGTTTTTTTTTATGTGTAAAGTGAAAAAGTAAACAAATTGATAATATTTTTATGAACGTGTTGAATATGTGTAGGTGTTGCACAGGCCAATGTTCCTGTAAACGCAGAAGAAGGGAGATAAAAAACTTAGATTTTTATTTGCAGTTGTGGTGGGGTTGGTGGAGACAATGGCTAATTTGTGTTTTACTGCCATCTAGTGAAGCTGAGAGGTTGCTGCAAGCCATGGATTAAGTTTACTAAGACGTTGTACTCTCCGTGTTTGCCTTTTTATGCCTATTATTTATTAGTCAGTTTCTGGCCGTTAGTAAAACTCATTCACTTTTAATACTTTTGGTTGTACTTGGCTTAAGGGATTTAGCGGTGGAGATACAAGCCCGTCATACAGGATGCACCTAACCTACGTTTTGACCAAAGGTGAGTCAGATTGTTTGGCAGGAGCTGTGGCGCGCTGCTGAAAGAAAAGAAATCTGGAGTTGTGGATATTAGATATGTAGGTTTAGCTCGGGTAGGCAATAGTCTGTTCCCTGCCTCGCTTATTAGGATATGCGGTGCGTGAACTCTGTATGGAGTGGGTATTTGGGCTTTATCGTTTGAGTGTAGCCAGACATTAATTATTAATTTATTTTCAGCTTCGTCAGAAACGTGGTTCATGCGGGATTGAGCATAACTTCAGGGTTATTGGGTAGCTGTTTATGATTTCATTTAAGGTTTTTTTTTTTTTTAAGCAATAAATTACGGAGGTGATACTTTTGGCCTCAATTGGCGCTCGTTATTAAGCTTGCAATGCTGTAAGGTTAAATGGTGATGGTACTTTTATGGCCACTTAGGTATGGTGTACCCGTCTGTAATTAAAGTGTTGTGTGTGTGTGTGGTGGGGGTTTATTATTATTATTATTATTATTATTATTATTATTATTATTATTATTATTATTATTTTATGCAGACCTGTTTTTAATATTGGCACTGAGCCGTTGGTTAGGATTTTGTATATTTTAAATGAATTATTCACTGAACTGTATTATAGCAAAAGCCCTTTCTAAGTTTACATCTTAAGATAATTACAGCTTTTCGGTGGGCTTTTCTTTCTAGACATTACAGAGTGGGAGCAAGACCTTTACCTGCAGCAGATTGTTTATGTTTATTGATTTGTGGGTCTGGGTAATAAGAACACCCAGAAGACATAGCTGGTCCTCTTATGATGCATATTCACTTTTTTAGATGTAGATTTGTGCTTTGTTGAAGTTGATTATTATTGTGATTTGATTTTGTTTGCAATACAGCGTGTAATTCAGAAGGTGTTCTTGTACTTTTTTTGCAGTGTTTTGTTGGTTTTGTTCTTTGTGGGTTTATCTTTGTGTGTGTGTGTGTGTGTGTGTGTTTGGACTTGCACGCTTTCAAGTTATTTTTCCCAGCAGAGATTTTATTTCTTTACTGTAAATATAATGGAACAGCTGTGTATGCCACTCTCTTGCAGCTATTACAATTAGCTGTATGAGCCCACTCTAGTGTTAACTGTCAGATGGTGGCTTTGCTGCATAATAGTTTTATGTTTTATTTTATGTCATCTTCTCAACTGTTGAATAAATTGTGAACACTGTGCAACAGCTTCGTCAGACTCATTTGAGTCTCCTGCCCAGTAAACTGGGGTGGCATAGTCTGCATAATCTGAAAGTTTTGTGTTGGAGAGCTTCTCTAGTGCATCTCTGAGGTCACAACTCAGTCACACAGTATTAATGTGAGGTCATATGTGTATGTGTGAAAGTGTCCTCCAAGTCCTTAAGAGTAAATCTGTTAGGTATCACAGTTTGGCGACCATTGGTGTAAACATTAGTGTATCTATAGGATATCTTTCCATTCAATAGACTATGTTTGAATTATAAAACGATTTGTAAAGACTTACGCTGTTGGGGGCGTAGGCAGGTTGTAGTTTTGGCCTGTGACTCCTGTTAACCAGTATGTTGTTTCTTTGCCTTTACCCTAAAGACAAATTCCAACAGATAATTAGCCAGTGGGGCTGAGAGAGAGAGAATGTCTTTATCATGTCCATTAATGCCGTCTGTAAATTATAAATCATAAATGAAACTGACCTTTAGATATGTCTCTCCTCTTTTCTCATACTCAAATTTGCAGTTGGTACGCATAAGAATGTTGATGGTTGACTGACTCACATGAATTCGCAAGGCTGGGTCAGGTAAGGCCAAAAAAAGGCAAGTAATCATATCAGTACATTTCGTCAAGCAGTTGTTGACAGCTTCTGATTTAAATACTCGCCATTCATACAGGAAATAAATATTCTGTGTGTTTAGGCAAGACAATGAAATACCACACAGGCAGTATTAGCCACTTCATTTAAAGGATGGCTGCTTACGTAGTCCTGTCGACTCCATGCGAGAGGCCGTGTTCACTGTATCCCCAAACAAGCAGTACCTAGGCATCTTAAGACCCACTACACCTGCAGCACAAGGGCCTTTAAAGAGAAAAAGTTATAGACCTAGTTAAACATTTCATAGAGTTGTTGGACCAGAAAACCTGGATAAATACTAGACCTAAAGCTATGGACAACAGAAGGTTCATGCCCCTGAGATACATGTACAGATATACATTTATTTCAAGAAATTTACATCTAGATGTGTTAAGCAAGCAAATTTTAAGTGAGCAAAAGTCTTTATTGGCATTCTACAATAAAGCTCCATATAAATTAGAATGACATTTTCAGACCCCTTGATACAACACCTTACATGGGCCTACATAAAGTACAGACCCATGGCAGTAAAAGCTATCAGAGTTCAGTAAAAGCTATTGGCACCTGAAGTATCAGTCACTGGGACGGGTTTGACAATTCCTTTCATTTACAGAGAGCATTGGTGTGATGCAAGGGGTCATATAGCCAGTGAAACCAGAGTATTTCTCACTGGTCTGCCAGATGGGACCAGGCTTTCTGATACAGTGTGCAATAATGAGTACTGTCAGAGTCAGACAGACGATTAAGTCTAGAGTCTTGAAACTGTTTACTAAAGCATCTCTAGTATATTACATCACTGTCTAGTACATCACTGTCTAGTATATTACATCACTGTCTAGTACATCACTGTCTAGTATATTACATCACCGTATTCAGTTATTGATAAAAAGTACTCTAAACAATCCTTTTACTTGTGATCATTGGGAAACGCTTTTAGTTTTCATACAGAAAACCAAGCTTGCATCTTAATTTATTAACTAGCTTAATTATAAATACATATACATATATATATATATATATATATATACACTGCTCAAAAAAATAAAGGGAACACTTAAACAACACAATATAACTCCAGATAAATCAGACTCCTGTGAAAACAAACTGTCCACTTAGGAAGCAACACTGGCACGTCAATTTCACATGCTGTTGTGCAAATGGAATAGACAACAGGTGGAAATTATTGGCGATTAGCAAGACACACAGGAGTGGTTCTGCAGGTGGGGACCACAGACCACTTCTCAGTACCTATGCTTTCTGGCAACGTAGTGTCCAGAGGCTGGAGGCACTACCAGGAGACAGGCCAGTACACCAGGAGACGTGGAGGAGGCCGTAGGAGGGCAACAACCCAGCAGCAAGACCGCTACCTCCGCCTTTGGGCAAGGAGGAACAGGAGGAGCACTGCCAGAGCTCTGCAAAATGACCTCCAGCAGGCCACAAAAGTGCATGTGTCTGCACAAACGGTTACAAACCGACTCCATGAGGATGGTATGAGGGTTGGCATTTGCCAGAGAACACCAGGATTGGCAAATTCGCCACTGGCGCCCTGTGCTCTTCACAGATGGAGGCAGGTTCACACTGAGCACGTGACAGACGTGACAGAGTCTGGAGACGCCGTGGAGAGCGATCCGCTGCCTGCAACATCCTTCAGCATGACCGGTTTGGCAGTGGGTCAGTAATGGTGTGGGGTGGCATTTCTTTGGAGGGCTGCACAGCCCTCCATGTGCTCGCCAGAGGTAGCCTGACTGCCATTAGGTACCGAGATGAGATCCTCAGACCCCTTGTGAGACCATATGCTGGTGCGGTTGGCCCTGGGTTCCTCCTAATGCAGGACAATGCTAGACCTCATGTGGCTGGAGTGTGTCAGCAGTTCCTGCAAGGTGAAGGCATTGAAGCTATGGACTGGCCCGCCCGTTCCCCAGACCTGAATCCGATTGAGCACATCTGGGATATCATGTCTCGCTCCATCCACCAACGTCACGTTGCACCACAGACTGTCCAGGAGTTGGCGGATGCTTTAGTCCAGGTCTAGGAGGAGATCCCTCAGGAGACCATCCACCACCTCATCAGGAGCATCCCCAGGCGTTGTAGGGAGGTCATACAGGCACGTGGAGGCCACACACAATACTGAGCCTCATTTTGACTTGTTTTAAGGACATTACATCAAAGTTGGATCAGCCTGTAGTGTGTTTTTCCACTTTAATTTTGTGTGTGACTCCAAATCCAGGCCTCCATTGGTTAATAAATTTGATATCCAGTGATGATTTTTGTGTGATTCTGTTGTCAGCGCATTCAACTTTGTACAGAACAAAGTATTCAATGAGAATATTTTATTCATTCAGATTTAGAATGTGTTATTTGAGTGTTCCCTTTATTTTTTTGAGCAGAGTATATATATAGTCTACGGTGGGTGTTGTAAGGGTTTAGGCTAGGTTAATGCCACAAGTGGGTAATTGGGAGCATCAGATGAATTTCTGCTGGTCAGCGGTGTTTTGGGCTGCTTACTGTGAAGTAATGAATACATTCTAGTTAAAGTGAGTCAATAATTCAGCAGTCACATGATAATCATGGCAGAGCAACCTTCCCTTATATTCACTCATTTATCTTCTAAATCGCTTTATCCTTCTGGGTCATTCAATGGCCAAAAAGCAGAAAACACCCTGGACAGAGCACCAGTCCATCACAGGTCAGACATACAAATGCACACCTAGGGGGGAATTTAGCATGTCCTATTCATCTGACTGCATTTATTTGGACTCTGAGGGGAAAAATAAGGAGCACCCAGAGTAAACCCACACGCTGTGAGTCAACCGAGGCTACCCACTGCACTGCCATGCCGCAACAGTCAGAGATCTAAAACTTAGAAAAAGCTTAGGAGGAATACTTTAAGGTCAGTAGATTGAACAATATTGTGGAGCCTTAAGATATATTTGTGTATAAGCTAAGTTAGCCCACATTCCAGCGCCAGAAACGTGAGGTTGTCCAAATTATGCACCCTCCTCAAATTCACAGTCCTCCTTGTAAATCATGAAATCAGATTAATCAAATCATGATGAAAAGAAAGGAATTTAAAGGCATGGATCTCAGATTTAATGATCCATTCCCATGGGAAATACTGAACAGAGAGAAAAAGCTGTTTGCTATCAGAAGATATGCTGTAAAGGAATCATCTCTGTGGACAAATAGGTTGACTGGTAGTTGTACAAGGATAAAAATATGACTTTGTGGTTCTACTAGCTCTCACTTTAATGTGGAGTAATTCATGTAATTTAGTGTAATTATTTTTCCCCATTTCTTTCCCTGTCCCTTACAGTTGTTGTTTTGTTGATCCCTCTTATTCAATTAGTTATTTTTATTTCCTTTTTCTTTCTGAAAGCAAGGTGTATACAATCAAGAAGATTTAGTATTATCTCTCCATTATTCCCACATGCATTCACGCATGCCCACGATGACGCACACAGGATTCCACATAGACTAGTAATAGTAATCCTGGTTTGTAAATTTTTGTCACTAATTATTTCTTGACTAGAAAATAAGCTTAGCGCCATGGATGAGTACTGAAACTTATTAAATGTTGTTTAATAAATAATATCTATTTAATGAGTGAAATCTATTATCTATTTTATATTAAGTTAACTATAGGAAAAAGTCACAACAACTTGAATATATGAGACATCAAATAACGCATACCTTGCAAAAGCCATAGTAACATAATAATCTAAATATTAATGTTATAAATATGTCTGTTTATTACCAAAAACACGGTTTATTAGCATAAATATTATATATATACATCCACAAACAAACAAATCATCCATGCTAGAATATTTACCTAGCTAGGCTAATCACTGCAGTGGCCAGCAACAACTAATATCAACTTAAGAACCAGATAAAATAAGAGCAAGAGTGGAAGTATGAACTGGCTTAGCAGTTCACTTAACCTTGTCTGTTAGTGATAATGTAAAGGAGGAGCCTTGACCAAGCACACCCACACTTTAAAAACATCCACTAGGCAAGTGGTGCTTGCCTTTTGCCATTGTTGATGACCAATGACAGAAATACAGAAAAAACTTTAAATGCTCAATACTGGATCGGCAGAAGATTCCTCTTGGTGGGTAAGTCTTATCTCTGGTGCTTTTTAAGTGATCTGGCTGTTTGAGTTATCCTGTAAAAATACTGCATGCATCATGATATATATTGTAGAAAAAATTGCAATATAAATTTTTATATGCAGCCCTTTTTTCTCAATTATTCAATAATCCAGATCACTCTTTGCGCATAAAGACAAACTTTCATACAGTTCAGTGAGCAGACAAAACTGTATCATTATAATAGCAGTAGTTATGAGTGACTAAGCACTGTAAACCTAATTGATTTAATTTGTTGGTGGTGGTGTGTGAACATGTCAGCAGCTTTGCTGATGCCTGTCCTAATATATCTGTCAACATATGCATTATGCAGAGATGAACATTATCTATTAAATAGTTGTTGATTCTGTCAGCATTTTTAAACAAAGTAAAGTGCATGCATTTTTTAAAATGTATTATTTGATGATGTTCAAATCAAAGTCTAACCTGAGTGCACCCCTATACGGATCCATACGGGCAGACCAGGCAAGTGGCGCAGTTCAAACGTGCCCATGAAGGACAGGATGTCCAGCGCCATGTGGGAAATATCCATGGCATGTCTGTTTCCGTTACGTCTCGGCAGACCTGACGCCACCATGTATGCATCACCTATCGTCTCCACCTAAAATACACCCAACCAAAGAAAATATAAAGGCTTAAAAACAGCTAAATGAGTAAACTGTACTGGTATACTGAGATACTGGCAGACAAATATATTGCTTTACAGTGTTGACTACATAATTTTACAGAACGTGGCAGATAAGTTTTATATCCATAAACAGTGTAATGGCCATAAATGTAAACAAATAGTTTTTCTTTCAGTTTTTAAATACTGTTTTGTGCCCTTTCTACATGGTTTTCTCAGAACATCTATGACCTCTGACCCCTGTCTTCCATTACAAAATGTAATTTGTAACATATTCCATTAGATTACTCAGTGTGAGTAAATACTTTGAAATACTATTACCTAAAACAGTATAAATGTGGCAACTGTGCCTAGTTAAGAATATTCTCTTGTATGCCTTCACTGTAGTAACTAGGTAAATGTATTAAAGTTTTAATGAATGTATTCAACATTTGTTGGAAAGGAGTAAGGGCTATACCACTAGAGTAAAGGATTGAAGTTGTAAGAGTGAAACCGTTATGCCAGCCACTTGAATCTCAGACTGGGCATTTTAACAAGAGCAATCATCCACATAGTTAACAGTGTGCAGAAACATTTAATCATGTAAACTATTTTAGTAGCAAAATTATGGAATCACTGGCCTTGGAGGATGTTCATTCAGTTGTTTGATTTTGTAGAAAAAAGCAGATCACAGACCTGACACAAAACTAACATCATTTCAAATGGCAACTTTAAAAAAGAAAATGTGTTAGTCAGTAACGGTTCATTTTTAAGACGAAGCAGAGGGAAAAAATGATGGAATCACTCAATTCTGAGGAAATATTTATGGAATCACCCTGTAAATTTTCATTCCCAAAACTAACACCTGCATCAAATTAGATCTGCTCGTTAGTCTGCATCTAAAAAGGAGTCATCCCACCTTGGAGAGCTGTTGCACCAAGTGGACTGACATGAATCATGGCTCCAACAAGAGAGATGTTAATTGAAACAAAGGAGAGGATTATCTCTTAAAAGAGGGTAAATCATCACGCAATGTTGCAAAAGATGTTGGTTGTTCACAGTCAGCTGTGTCTAAAATCTGGACCAAATAAAACAACATGGGAAGGTTATTAAAGGCAAACATACTGGTAGACCAAGGAGGACATCAAAGCCTCAAGACAGGAACTTAAAGCAATATGTCTTGAAAACAGAAAATGCACAACAAAACAAACGAGAAACGAATAGGAGGAAACTGGAGTCAATGTCTGTGACCGAACTGTAAGAAACCGCCTAAAGGAAATGGGATTTACATACAGAAAAGCTAAATGAAAACCATCATTAACACCTAAACAGAAAAAAACAAGGTTACAATGGGCTGCGGAAAAGCAATCTTGGACTGTGGGTGACTGGATGAAAGTCATATTCAGTGATGAATCGCGAATCTGCATTGGCCAAGGTGATGATGCTGGAACTTTTGTTTGGTGCCGTTCCAATGAGATTTATAAAGATGACTGCCTGAAGAGAACGTGCAAATTTTCACAGTCATTGATGATATGATATGTCAGGTAAAGGCACTGGGGAGACAGCTGTGATTACATCTTCAATAAATGCACAAGTTTACATTGATATGTTGGACACTTTTTTTATCCCATCAATTAAAAGGATGTTTGGGGATGATGAAATAATTTTTCAAGATGATAATGCATCTTGCCATAGAGCAAAAACTGTGAAAACATTGCTTGAAAAAGACACATAAGGTCAATGTCATGGCCGGCAAATAGTCTGGATCTCAATCCAATTGAAAATCTTTGGTGGAAGTTGAAGAAAATGGTCCATGACAAGGCTCCAACCTGCAAAGCTGATCTGGCAACAGCAATCAGAGAAAGTTGGAGCCAGATTGATGAACAGGACTGTTTGTCACTCATTAAGTCCATGCCTCAGAGACTGCAAGCTGTTATAAAAGCCAGAGGTGGTGCAACAAAATACTAGTGATGTGTTGGAGAGTTCCTTTGTTTGTTTGTTTTTGATGATTCCATAATTTTTTCCTCAGAATTGAGTGATTCCATATTTTTTTCTGTCTGGTCTAAAAAAGTAAGTTACTGACTGACTGACTTCTTGATTTCTTTTAGTGTTTCTTAAAGCCAGAAAGTTGCCATTTGAAATGATGTTAGTTTTGTGTCATGTCTGTGATCTGCTTTTTTTCTACAAAATTAAACAACTGAATGAACATCCTCCAAAGCCAGTGATTCCATAATTTTTGCCAGGGGTTGTATATTGTCTGTAAACTTGAAACCGCATTCTACATAAAGACAGCATATTAAATCTAACATTAGCTAATGTTAAGTTACGAATTAACACTCTCCTTAACACTAACTATAGAAATTTGGCATGCTACCTAGCATTATGTAGCAAATAGGCGATTGTTAGTTCACAATTTGTTTATGTAGGTAGCTACCTACAAATACCTACAAACGTGGTAGGATAGCCCAGCTGCGCTAACCAATAAGCTGCAGAGGACTTCATCCAGACAAAAAAAACCCATAACATACTTAAAGAGGCTTCTGAAAGTTGAAAGTGGTTGGACGTTAGTAGCTGGCAAACAGAGGTGGCACTGCACAATGATGTTACGCTCTAGATTTTCTTACCTACATGTGAAATGTGAGCAGACAACTAACAAAGCTGCTTAGAAGCATGTAGTAGCATGTTTTGTTTCACAGGCTTCTGGGAGATGCATGGAATATATTACATTGTAATTTGATTTGAGAGTGAATAAACATGTTAAATCACTTCAGGTAATCCATTAATTTACAAATGTATTCTGAATATTATGTATTTATAATGTAAGCGTATCAGAAGATGTTTTGTATCTAAATATATAATGTCATTACTTGTATTCCCTTACTCCCCAACACTGCTTGCAATGAACAGTAAGTGAGCATTACATGTATTAACAATATCTTGTCTATGTCTGATATAGTCATACACTAACATTTTTGAGCAAATATTTAATTGTATCAGTACTGTCCATCACTAACATAATATATTTTTGTTTAATGATGCACCTTGTAAACATCATGGTGGTCAAGGATGCTGTCAAAGCTTTTGTAAATGTCATTGAGCATGTCCACCACCTCCATGGGTGTACTGTAGTGGCAAAGAGTGGTAAAGCCCACAATATCACTGAAGTAGATTGTGACCTCATCAAACAGCTCAGGCTCCACACTGCCCGTCTCCTTCAAAGAGCGCACCACAGGCCTAAAGGGGTACATACACAGTTCAGGGCAACATGTGTATTCATTTTTAACATATAATCACAACCAGTTCTTTAAGACAAAACTCTTTATGCTTATGTTTTTAGACATCTCAAATGCACCATAAGTTCCAGATACACTATAAATTCACATTCAATTCAGTGTATTATTGATTGATTCAATTTCTTATCACTTGTGTTGGAAATTCTGTCTCACTACACAAACAACTGAGAACAGAAAAAGAAAAATGACAAATTCCGTCACTAAATGCTAAGGTATACTAAATCTGCTGTAGAGTTATGATAATTTGGTCACTTGGAACACATCTGATGATGGAGAGCATCCCTCATTGATTGGGACTTACCCAGGAAGAAGCATGAAGTTGAGATTATCGGCTCTGTCTCTTTCTGCCTTGTACAGGGCAGTGCGTTCTTCCACCAGGTGCTCCAGGTTTCGAGAGTACATCTGCAGTCGGCGAATCAAATTCCCCATGTAGCTCTCATTGGTCTGGTTGTGCAGACTTACACCACAAAGTAGTAGTAAGTAGTAACATCTACTCTCTTCTATCTAACATTAGTAAGTTTATCTTGGGATAGTTGCTGGATATACTAACAATGAATTTGTTGTTTGTGTATGATAGACTATGTTTCTAAAAACAAAAGTCACCTGACGATCTTTCCCAAGGTGCTCTCGATCTTTTTGAAATCCAGTCTTTTCTCAGGATCCTCATCCCAGCAGTTTCTGACTACATTGTACACCTGGGACCATTAATTATAGACAGTGACAATGAGGAAATAATACAAGTTATGTTCTCTTTTTATGACTACATCTTTATAAAAAAAAATTAAAACAAGAACAACACCTCCAATTCTTTTTCACTAGCCGTCTCAAAGTTTAGATCAGGTCTGAAGTGGGACATCATTCTGGGATATTTCACACGGTCCAACTTTTCTGTTGGAATAAAAAAAAATAATAATAGTAATAAAAAAGAATATGTTGATATTGCACATAGTATTTACCAGTGTAAATGCAACATACACTGTAAAAGTGGTTTGTGGGTTCAACCTAAACACTTCATGTGTTAACAAACAATCGAACTAGTTTTACTTAACTCAAAAATGACCTTGAATCACTCATTCAACATGCTTTTTTAGGTTTTATGAAACTAGTTCAATTGCTTGTATGTCAATTCAATGCATGATATTTTTACAATTACAGATATTTTAAGGTTAAACCAACAAACCACAGTGTATGGACAGTAGATCTGTAGTACATCTGCAGGGGGTGATATATGGTTGGAGTTATAAAGCATAGGGTCTCACCAGCTTCATCAGAACAGTCCCTAGTGTAGAATGTGCACTTTCTCAGCATAATTTCTTGTGCAATTATGGCAAAACTATAGACATCGCCTTTCTGAGAGATCCCCTCCACCCTCAAATGTTCTGGAGCTGTCCACAAATCTGGGAGAAAGGGAGGTATAAGGTAATAGTTTTCTTCTTTATTGTAGAAGTTGCCAATCTTCTAAGACATGTCTTTGTTCATCTTTGATGTTTTAATGTAATGGCATAGCTAACTATTGACAAGCTTAGCTCAGCAATTAGCATTATATAAACTGCATTCAAAAATAACCACTTACAAGTTAAGTTATCCCAGTTAGTTATCAATTTTCTGACACTGTATGACAACATGACACCATATGTCATACTATTACCTCAAAAAGTTATAAAGTTACAGTGTTTTTTTTTTAGAAATTATACCGTATCACAAGCCTAATACTGCAATATTCAATACTTTCTTACACCCTTAGTACAAATAGGATAGTCCAAGCTCCCTCTTTAGACACTACCAGAAACAAAAGCCAGTGCTATTACATAGACAGAAAGATACAGAATTAAACAAAGACAACATAAACAAGTAAATACAATGAATTCAATAAGTAGTTGAATTAGATCTTGCTTAGGTGTGAGAGATTGGTCTAAATTTGCATTAGAATACTGTGAGGGATTGTGTTCAGACAACCGGCTGAAGTTCATTTCCTCTGTGCTAGGACAGGGAAGAATGTTGATGTTTGTTTTCTATGCATCCTAAAGGATAGTGGGTCAAGCTGAGCTGTTCTTGATTCTCAAAGGGCTCAAGATACAATTTAAGTTATAACCTTTGCCTTCAGATTTTATCAGGTTTTAAACCTGATGTGGGCAGTTACAGGACTCCCCAGGGAACGGAGCAGTGGAGTGACAAGTGAGGAAAAGACTGAAGACAAGTCATGCTGCTGCATTACTCTGCATTAGCATTATGGCTCCAATGCATAGCTTAAGAGGCAAACTTCAGACATTGTAGGTTTCTAGTTTTCATTTGTATTATTATTATTTTTAATAGTTTAACTATACAGAAAGATTAATAATAGTTCTCTATTTACAAAGAAATTAAATTTGAATGAATAGGGAAGTGGTGGAGGAGACTTTCACCTTTGTCTGGTTTAAAGATGGTATTAAAGCCAAAGCCAGAGATTTTCACCACCATACGATTATCAGTGAAACAGTTAGTGGACTTTAGGTGGCCATGGACTTCAATGTTGCTTGAGTGGAGGTAGGACATGCCCTTCAGGGGAGGACACAGGAAGACATTAATTACTTTCATAAGCTGCAAGTTTCCTCAGTATATCATTTTTATTTGTACACTCACACAATTCTGTGTATTAGTCCACATACCTTTGCAATATCATGCATCACAGAGATTTTGTACTCCCAGTCCATAAAAGTTTCCTCTGGGTACGAAATTGTGTCATCAAGTACGCACTAAAAGAATATGAGCATCCAATGTTAGACATGTGCACAATCCTATACACACACAAAATATATTTCCACATAGTTTTAAACATGTGTCAAGTTTGACATAAAACAAATGATACTGTTACATATTCTGGCCAGCCACTTTATTAGGAAAACCTACACTTATACTACTAAAACTACACGTATATATATATACACTTTTGGTGTCAGGTGCACTTATCATATGCTTGCAACAAATATTATTTGAATGGTGCATAGAGTTTTTAATAGTCCATGTTGGAATAGTCCAACAACCAAATATAACCAGCCAGCAGCATTCTGTGGGAGCAATGAAGGATAAGACAATGCAAGATTAAAAGATGACTAACACTGTGCAGCAACTGATAGCAATTGTTTAATAACTTTACATCTACAAAGTGGAAAGCAATGTAGGTGTACCTGATGACTGGAGAGTAAGCATAGAGTAGTTTTAAAACACACAGTAGATTACTAAAAAAAAAAACCCTGTAAGCGCTGCTGTATCTGACTACCACCATCCGACTCGTACCAGTGTAGCACACACTAACATACTACCACATCAGTATCACCGCAGACCTGGGAATGATCTACCACCTAAATAATACCTGCTCTGGACTGGCCTTAATAACTACAAAGAGAACCTTTGTGGTAAAATGAACAAAAAAAAAAAGAAAAAAGAAAGTATGTGTATTTAATGAAGTGGTTGACCAGTGTATACTTCTTCTTTGATGATATATTTAATTATATTTGCATATGTGTGGTTATTTGGCATATATTTAATCAAAAATGGTACAGATAACTTATATTTAGCACATTTTAAAGCATAACATGTATTAAACAATACACTATATGGACAAAAGTAAAGTTACAGATGTCATTAAACCTCCTGTAGGTATAATGCGTAGATGACCCAATACTTTGGTCCATATAGGATATGTTGTATATGTATTTTTCTTACTTATTGGCAGCTGTGAAATGAAGTGCTGATGTACACACCCTTAGAGATCCACGCTCACTATACTCAAATACTCCAAGAACCTCTTGCTCAATCTTGATTGTGCCATAGAATTTTATCAAGTTGTAATAATCAATTTGCAACAGCTGGAAAGAAGATTGGAAGGCTTTTTGTTAGAGACTGAGAAAATGTTTACATCTTTCAAACAAAGTTCCAACTAAAGTGTTAAAATTGTTGTTTGTTTTTTTTCTTCAATATTTCTATACAGGCATAATTTAATATTTTTAATACAATATCAATAGTAAATAAGTATAGAACAGAACATGCATCATAAAAAGAATTTTAAAAATTAAGCTTTCTTACTGCATTTAGCTCTATTCTCTGACTTTCACTGAAGGAACCATCGAAGTGTTTCACTGCCTTGAGGATCACTATCTACTATTACAAACACAAAGTCATGTCAAATAATTCACTTTCAATTACATAGACATTAATCAAGTTGTGAACAGATTTTCTGCAAGAATGACAAAGCACCTTTTTATCATAGCGTGCACGGCGAATCTTGTTACTCTTATCTTTCCAGGTATCCTCGTCAATCTAAATAATAAGAAACTCTGCAGTTACTATTATCCTACAATAATGGTTCAGTTACAAAATTGGAAATGTACTGTCTGTACACCCTGGGAGGAAAATGCGGTGACTGTGCAATGGAACAAAGCATAAGAAAATTCTATACAGTCAGTAAACATTTGGTTTATTTGGTTCACTTTATATAAGGTAGTAATAATAATCATTCATTATATTAGCAACAAGTTTAAATAATACGTGCATTCACCAAAAAAGATGGCACAGAAGAAAGGAATAAAACAAAGTTTAGGAAACAGCAAGGAAAAATGACATAGGATGGAACTCTGACCACACTGTCAGTTATGACTAAAACTTGTGTGCATCACATAATTCAAGCAAAACTCAAACAAGCAGTTTCTACTGCTGCTAATCCTGGTTTCAAACTTTGTTGGGTTGCTATGTAAATAAATGTTGGCAGCTTCATGGCTAATTATAACTAACAACTCACCTGTCAACTGGTGTATAATTAACACAATTTCCAGATTTCACATCAACTCAGGACCACAAACATTAACATCTGGCCAAATACTGACAGATTTACCTTTACATTAAGAGCAAATAGTCTGGTGGCACTTGCTTATTTACAGTGGGGTGCGAAAGTTTGGGCAGCCTTGTTAATTTTCCTGATTTACCTTTATAAAGCATTGATTGTTTGGATAAAAAAAATTGCGTTAAATACATTATATAGGGGACAAACACAGTGATATTTGAGAAGTGAAATGAAGTTTATATGATTTACAGAAAGTGTGCAATAATTGGTTAAACAAAAGTAGGCAGGTGCATAAATTTGGGCACTGTTGTCATTTTATTGATTTCAAAACCTTTTCTCTATTTACAAAGAATTACTCTATTTACTCTATTCTCTATTTACAAAGAAAACTAATTATTGGAACTCAAATTTGGTTTGGTAAGTTTAGTGACCCTTGACCTCCATACACAGGTGACTCCTATTATGAGAAAGGGTATTTAAGGGGGGCAATTGTAAGTTTTTCTCCTCTTTGCATCTTCTCTGAAGAGTCGCAGCATGGGAGTCTCAAAACAGCTTTCAAATTAACTAAAAACAAAGATTGTTCACCGTCATGGTTTAGGGGAAGGATACAGAAAGCTATCTCAGAGATTTCAGCTTTCAGTCTCCACTGTGAGAAACATTGTGAGAAAATGGAAGACCACAGGCACAGTTCAAGTCAAGGCTCGAAGTGGCAGACCAAGAAAAATCTCGAATAAACAGAAGCGAAGGATGTTGAGAACAGTCTGAATCAACCCACAGACCAGCACCAAAGACCTACAACACTATCTTGCTGCTGATGGAGTCAGTGTGCATCGATTAACTATTCGGCGCACTTTACACAAGGAGATGGATCTTCCAACAAGACAACGACTCTAAACACTGCTCAAAATCTACTAATGCATTCATGCAGAGGAACAAATACAACGTTCTGGAATGGCCATCTCAGTCCCCAGACATGAATATTATTGAAAATCTGTGGTGTCACTTAAAGAGAGCTGTCCATGCTCGGAAACCATCAAACCTAAATGAACTAGAGATGTTTTGTAAAGAAGAATGGTCTAAAATACCTTCAGCCACAATCCAGACTCTGTAGGAAGCTATAGGAAGCGTTTAGAGGCTGTTTTTTCTGCGAAAGGAGGATCTACTAAATATTGAGTTAAGTTTTTTTAATAAAATTTATGCACCTGCCTAATTTTGTTTAGACAATTATTGCACACTTTCTGTAAATCATAAAAACTTCATTTCACTTCTCAAATTTTACTGTGTTTGTCCCTTATATGATATATTTAACGGAATGTTTTTATCCAAACAATCAATGCTTTATAAAGGTAAATCAGGAAAATTAACAAGGCTGCCCAAGCTTTCGCACCCCACTGTATAAATGGCGAAGAGTGGCACAGAGGTTATATGACTAAATAGTTAGGTGTATAAGAAGGTGTATATACATAGAAATAAAATATTTTCACAGACACACAACACTCAAACATAAGAAACATTACCCAGATTTAAGCTTTGTGACAAGAACTATAAATTGTCCTGTTAATATTTTTCTCCTAGTTAAATTTCATCATTCAGCGGCGGCTTGTTAAGAACTAAATAATAGGACAAAATCTAAACTATAAACAAAGGGAGGGCTAAATGTATTGAATGGTGGTCACCAACACAAAGCTCTGTACTGGGTTTTGAGTCAGTAGGTGTTTTTACTTCATCTAAAGTCAGATGTGAAAATCAGAGCATAAGTAAAGAAAGAAACATTTCAAGTGACAAAGGAATTTAACAGTATAACATCTAAAAGTTTAGTATGTCGCATCACCTTTAGTGAAACCACGCTCCTCTCACTGGACTCTAAAGGGGTGATGAGCTCCGCGGGAATGTGGGACCATTGCTTCTGTTTACGGCGATATGATCTGTTCTGCCTGAGTACACAGAAAGTACATAATTGATATATTGATTAATTAATAATTGAGCTCAGTAGTGTCACCTTTTTAATAGAAAAGAAATTGAATTGTAGTGTTCCTACATTAGCCCTGCTACACAATTTATTTTTGCAAAAGTACTGCAAGCTTGTTAACCCATACAACAGTAGCAACACAAACATATTTGTGGGTAGAGACATGAAAAAGCAGTGTGACAACAGAGTTGTTTAAGTAACTAAATCAAGGCTGATGTTCTCACCAGTAAAAGACGAATGCAACTGAAGCTATCACTGCCACTATTGTGGAGCCCAGTATTATGACCACGATCTCTTGCACCTGCAGACCTGAGCATAACAATACAGTGAGTTATACATGGCATTTGAAGAGATAGGCACCTAAAGGCATTATATCATTTGAATAAACCACTTTAATGTACGTACATTTTTGAACTTTGTAAATAATATTTAGGTTTGAAAATGTACCCTCCACTCTCCAATTAATACAGCATAATATAATATGAGGTAAACATCACAAACAACTAATTCTGAACCATTTGTCAGTCTTGATGGCACACAGGTGATGACATATACACCTATCTAATCATTATTCAGTATTGTCACTGCAGACAGACTATGTTGGAGTGCAATATTCAGAGAAAAGGATTCAAGTCCCTGGGAACGTATTATAAATTATAGATTTTTTTTTGTATAATACTAAACTTTGGCATTGTGTTCAAAATCCAGTGCAAACATTGGGGAGGCGATTCGGGCGGAGTCAGCAATGTGACAAAGTTGAGCAAAGCGATGAGGCATTTATCAATCGGCGTTCGCACACCTCCCCGTTTGTAAACGCTGAACCGTTAAGTAGTGGAGTCTGGTTGTGTTTCAGATAATGGTCAAAGCTACTGTACATTAAATAAGTCAAACATTAAACTAAAGAGACTACTAAGTTTCTACTACATCATATTTAAACATGCTCAACTCCAGCTAAAAAGCTCCACTTGTCACGTGTCACTTTTTACTAGGGTTCCAATCAGAGCAAGAGTAAAAATTAACCTGAGAGTAAACACATGACTGAACAATGTGGCAGATTTACTCATATTCGTAAATATTGACAAACAAGCCGGAACATTGTTGTCAGCAAGGTTTGTTTAAGTTAACTTTTTGTAAGATATCTCTATGGCTCCTTCTGTATACTAGAAAACCTGACTGGAGTAGGCACTATCAGCGTACCTTCTGTGCACTACAGATGTTCAATTTGGTCACATAATAAATACTACTGTTAGGCACATTTAGTATGCAAGTGGTATGTGGTTTTTTGGTTCCTAAACATATCATACCAGACATGCAAGTATGGCAGCAGTGCTCTTGCCTGCACATTGACTGTACAGACAGTGATGCTCTACATAGGGATTACAAAAAATAAACACACACGGTTTTTCTTTAGGATTTTTTTTTTTTTTCATTTTTAGCAGGAATGCATCTAATTTGAACTTGACATCAGAACTCGGAACCATGGCAACCAACCATCAGCTTGAGCTGAGGATGTTTATGCAGTCTTATTGCATAATGAAAAAGAACGGGAAAAAATACAGACTATGTTGAAAGTTTTTATGAAGGTGAGGGCCAGATCATACAGATCAACAAGAAAGAACGACAAACCTCACAAAAACAGGTTTGGCCACGAACACAGAGAGACAGCTGTGTCTGCAGCATTACTGAGTTGGCCAACAAAATATGCAGGCATTAACTAGCAAATAAGTTTAATAATGCAGCTCAGCTTCACTGGGTCAGACCAATTTTACAGTATTAAACTTGAATAAGTCTGATGAAGTTTAAGTCAGCTTTTTATTCACATATTCTGTTTCACCTGGCCTATACTCTAACATTAGGACCCTCTACCTTTTGGTTTGACTTAACACATTTTGATCTTAACATGTGCTTCGGAAATTCATGAAATGAAAAAATGATATGATGGGATCCCAGTGGCTTTAAATGTAGTATGGTTAATGAATGTGTAAAATGTGTCATTTGACTGCTTAGGGGCTAACAGAAAGAAGTCTGGAGAAAACTGGAAACCACAACACCTGTGAAATCATCCTGGGGCTGATCATCAGGGAGGTGCCCGGAAAGCCAGACGAAAGATGGGTTTGTTTCAATCAGCTCCGTATGATTAATGGTGGTGTTGAACTCATAAAGAACTTTGTACTGAGGGGCAGGCAGAGGAACAAAAGCTTTTGTCAGATAACACAAATCAATAGCACCCTGTTGCTATGAAACTGTATGTGCTCACTGTCACATTAGACTAATGTTTTTATGACTGATTGAAACATTTCTGTCTGCATTGAATCGGGGAAGTCAGATTTATTGCCTACCTCATTGTTGGCATTGGTGTAAATTACTGAAAATATCACGTCTCTATCACCATGCTCATCTAATGTATAATCTCCTGCCATCCCTGTAATTACATACAAACAATAATCATACAAGTGGATATTGTAATAGCTGACAGTTCCACTATCTAGGAAAGTCAACATGTTTTGTAAACTAGCCTGGCTTCTTCACCTTTAAACGACACATTCCTGAAGTAGTTGATGTTGACTGTTTCAACGTCTTGAAGTTCTGCAGCAGGAACGTGCCAGATTGTCCTCATCACCTGCCCAAACAGCAGCACCCCATCATGATACGCTGCAATATAGTCATTCATCTACCAACAAGACAGAAAGAACAGACATGCAGAGGAGATGTAAATAATGAAAAATTCAGAAAGAAGAAATGCAAATAGTGGAACGTTGCCCATCAAAAGTTTGTGTCCACCCTAAAAGAAAATTTAATTCATTAAGTGAAGTTGTATAAATGCAAATGTCTTAGTTTCAGTGTACAAATACATATTCACTATTTACTCATTATGCCTTTTTAGTTATATTACTTTTATTTTCTTCAAAGTGTCTTCCTTGGTATTAAGAGCAGGTTAATATTAGTATTAAGAACCTAAATAATGAATTGACAGTTTAAACAGTTTAAATTGAAAATCATATTGTAAATCTCCTGGCTTTAAGTAATTGTAAATGAACAAAGACAGCATAGTCATTGTATGAAAAAAAAAACATAAAAAAAAAGGTTCTCAAACCTTTGACAAGTATTGTAGCTGCAGTACAGGGACCAGAAAGGTATATAATAAGTATGTGGACTCATGCAAGTGTACTTATTACGATTAGTCAATTACACCTGATTAGATTTTTAAATTTTATTTCTTTATTTTTTATAACACAACTGGTTACACACATCTCTCAGTAGTGAGTTCACATTCAAAAATCTTTATACATTTCTCTTGACCAACACTGAACTGAACTCCTAGCAGCACAAAAACAACCATAGTACCTCGTAGACATTTCGGAATCAACATTTCAGGTTTACCTCACACTAGCTAAAGTGTAGGGAGCTTGCTGGCCAGACAGCAAATTGTCCCCATAAAACACAACACACAGTGTAACCTGCATTCATATAAGTTAACTCTTTCAATTAATGGAGGAGCTGAGTTAAGTGCAATGTACTTGTAAATTGGGTGAAACATATACACTCATTATCAAAAAATTGCACATACAGCTCTGGAAATAAATAAAAATCGCACCTAAAGCTCTGGACGTTTTTTTCTAAGTCAGTATCTCCACATGTACAGCAGTTTCTTAGTGAGAAAGATACAGTGACCGTCTGGTTCATAAGAACAAGGTCAAGCAGCAAATAAACAGGACAACACAGCTACAGACTGGCAGAGGGCGAAAACCACTGCCATATGGCGTTATCAGACATGCTGACAAAAATGTAATAATTCCTACTGTTATTAACCCTGATATTAACAGTTCATGATATTCCTATGAAATGAGCACCACCTCATTCGAATAGCACTTGACCACCGTAAGATGAACTCAAGTGACCTACAGAAAGATTGGTGAGAAGTGGCATGGTTCAAAAACCAGGCTTCTGGAGGCGTCAATAGTTATTTTTTAAATAAACAGATCTAATACAATATTTTTATATTTCCAGTAGTGGATAGAATAAAACAAAAATGCATTTTGGTCAAACACAAACTTAAACTGTAAAACTAGAGAAACTGATCATTTTGAGATGGTCTCTAAATTTTTCCACAGCTGTATATGTTTTGGCCTGGCCAAAATACAGGTCGCACTCTGTAATATTTTGCTGGAACGCATTTAGCTTTGATCACAGCACACATTTGCTGCGGCATCGTTTCCACAAGCTTTTGCAAAGTCACACCATTTATATTTTTTTCCCCAAGATCTTGTATTAATGATAGGAGATTTGGTGCATGAAAATGTGTGAAAATTATGTCTCATGCTCCCTGAACCACTCTTCACAATTTCAGCCCAATGAATCCTGGCATTGTGATCTTGGAATATGTCCGTGCTATTAGGAAAGAAAAAACCAAGTGATATTGAACGAATCCCTAGTTCTAGTGCTGTCTTTCTACGATTTGACGTTGTTAAGTGATTGCCGATCAGGATCATTCAAGATTTTTTTTTCCGACCACGTTCCTTCTTTGAAGATGATGTTTCCCCACTGTCCTTCCGCTTTTTAATAATGTGCTGGACAGTTCCTAAACTGATTTTAGTAGATTCAACAAGCTCCTTAGATGTTTTCTCTGCTTAATGCATGCCAATAATTTGACCCTTCTAAAAGATTAACATCTTTTCCATGACCACATGATGGTTGTTTAACAAATGAGAAGCTACTCACTGCTGAAACATAATCACCCATGGAGTAAATATGCAATGTATGCAAGTTTGGCATCGTGAGACATGCTAAAGATTCAAGTTTCACGCTCGGTCACACATGTGACGTAGGCACTGTACCTTACTTACCTTACTGTGCCAACAGCCACAACAGCGTTGTGTAACAGTCATCCTGTTAGTGCCAGTACTGGCAGATGGCTGCACAATGCAGGACTACACGCACACACACCATTATGACGACTGCCCTTTACACCACATCAAAATCCGGAAAGCCTGCAATGGTGTCATGGCAACGGGTCATCTTCAGTGACTAGTTCCACTTTTATCTTGATGAATCCATGTGTGGAGGCACGGTAGTCAGCACCAAAATGAACGATTTGTTCTCACGTGTCACACGTTCAGAAGGCCTGGCATCATTCCACCTCCAACCCTACTGCAAAATCTGCAGGAAATTTGTGAGATTATTCAACTTGCATGTGATGGATTATTGCAGGATGCCATTAGGAACCTCTACAACTCTATGCCGAGGCATTTAGAATGTTCCATTAGCAAACATGCCGGCCCATACAATCAGCTGCGTAGATCATTGGTGCTCCACTTCACACCATCCAGGACTTGTTAGTACCAGGTTCAAGAACCAGGAAATAGGCAGGGAAAATCATCACAGATTTATCTTGCCCTAGGCATAAAATATTCCAGACACAGGAACAGCTTCTTTCCTCAGGCCATTACTGTCATAAACAGCTGACCAGTAACATCATCTGCTGGAGCATAGTTACTCCTATTCCTTCGTAGTGTTCACCAGTTTCACTCACATGCCAGATTATACACTACAGTTTCTTCCCCATTCATGTGTACTGTTGCACTACCTCAACACTGCTGTGTCTACTTCAATGCTACTGCCTTACACCGTTTATAAATAATGTCTGAACTGTATATTATTTCTCCATATAGTTTGCTTGTATATTGTGTAGACACTATTTTGGTCTTATCTGACCACATGTTTGTTCTTCTCCCATGCCTGCTCTGGATCATTCAGATGGTGAGTGGTCAACTTCAAATGGCCCTGGACATGTGCTGGTGTGAGCAGGGGAGCTTGCGTGCCCTGCAGGATTGTAAACCATGTGTGTTACTATGGTCCTCTTTGGGACTGTGGTCCAGCTTTCTTCAGGTCATTGCCCAGATCCTCCTGTGTAGTCCTGGGCTGATTCCTGACCTTTCTCAAAATTATCCATACCCCACGAGGCGAGATCTTGCATGGAGCCCCAGACTGAGGAAGATTGACAATCATTTTGTGTTTCTTCCTTTTTCTAATTAATGCACCAACAGTTGTTGCCTTCTCACCAAGATGCTTGCCTATTGTCCTGTAGTCCATCCCAGCCTTGTGCAGGTCTACAATTTTGTCCCTGGTGTCCATAGACAACTCTTTTGTCTTGGACATGGTGGGGAGGTAGGAGTGTGATTGACTGAGTGTGTGGACAGGTGTCATTTATACAGGTAATGAGATCAAACAGGTGCAATTAATGCGTGCAGAATAAGAGAGTAAAAGTAACTGGTCTGTGAGAGCCAGAATTCTTGCTGGTTGGTATGTGATTTTTTTTTTTTATGCTATAAAATGCAAATTACTTATTTAAAATCATACAATGTGATTTTCTGGATTTGTTTTTAGATTGTGTCTCTCACAGTTGAAGTGTAGTGACGACAAAAAATTACAGACCTCTCCATACTTAGAGATGTAGATGGGAAATCAAGAGTGTATCATATAATTATTTTCCCCACTGTAACTATAACTATATATAACACATCATTTACCAAGTTGAACTGTTTCTGAATCAGTAGGGATTTTCATAAGGATAATGCCAAATCAAAAAAAGAGTCACACACCGTTTTGTTGGTGCTGATGGTGTACTTCCTTGTATTGGGCATGGTCAACACCAGGACATTCCTCATGGCAGCAGTGGATGCCTCAGTGTAGTATCTGTCACTGGGGGAGATATTTGGGATTATTGATATTAAGATCAGTTGTGCATTCGAGCATACACACAAACACACACACATATATACAAGGCTTATACTAGCTTTTTCACTGGTTTGTATACAGACCTCCTAGGACTAATAAGTTTATGCATATACACATGTGTATCATTCTTACCCAGTACCATATTCCAGGATGTCTCACAAGTAAGAGTTTCAAAACATGTAGCACAATTTGATTAGTACACTTTATCATCACATGATGTGTAAATCTTGTGGGTAGTTGTGACCTCCCTCTAGGGTTTGACTTTCAGTATGTGACTTTTGCCCACACTAATTAATCCAATTCCCCAACACAAACTGACAAGATAAACACAAACCACATACAACACAGACAAAAGTTTGAAAAATATGGTGACATATGTGTCTAATAACAGACATGCTGACAAAAATGTAAGAAGTCCTACTTTTATGAATCCTGATAGCCATGATATTTCTATGAAAATATAATATGGTGTGCAGTAAAACAAACATTGCATTGCACCTAAAACCATTTTGTATGTAAACTTATTTTATGCCTATTCCAGTCCCTCGGACTGCATTAGGATTAAAAATCACAAAATTAAAAAAAAAATTTGAACACTACTTATGACTGACTTGTACAGATCAATCAGTAGAAAGGCGATGTGGGGGTCAGAATCCATGGATCCATTCTTTAGCGCCACGATGTCATCAGGGGTTCCACATAAAATAAACACTGTGGGAAAAGTAGATTTCACACATGTGCAGACTGGCTAATAATGTACAAACATTTACCTACATGAAAATACCTTAAAACTCTTACAGTTACTTTCCCTTTGTTTGTTTATTATGGCAGCACTGAGCTCATCTTCCTTTCGTAGTATCACCCGTTTGTCAACATGTTTAGCAAAAGGGCCTGAATCAACCTCTAGGGCATTCATGTACCTACAGAAAAGGAAAAAAAATGTTAATGTAGAGCGCTCATTATTACCTGATTAAACTTAAGAAAAACTGAACAAAACTGATTAATATGAATTTACAGTGTCAAGACTTTCTGATCCGTCTTTTCTCTGTAAGATGTTTTTGAAAATATGTGCATAGCTATAGATATTATAATTCAGTTAAGTGCATTTTTATTGTTTGGCATCTTTTTTTTTTCCACAAATCTTTAACAAAATCAGATGATAGTTAATTTGGCATTAATAAATATATGATTTAAATTTTTTAAAAATTATGATTTTTCACAAAACTTTGCTCAATTGCAGCTAACTGTTAGGCATGTGGATTCTATGTGGAAAGTGAACAAAACTAAACTTAAAAACTAAAAAGAAATGGTGTGTGTGTGTGTATATATATATATATATATATATATATATATATATATACAGTAAGAACTCCATGGGCGTTCACTGTTATAGTCCAGTTTGCTGGAATTCATGTTCAGATAAAAATCAGTGTTGTAATTAAGATCACCTCATTTGACTCATCAGAAGCAATCTTCTGCATTCATGTTTTAAATTTTTTTTTATAAATATATGTATTTCTCCACAATAGCTTCAGTTGGTCTGTAAAGTTCCAGAAGTTGATAAAGAAGCAGGCAACTTTACGGGCTGGAGGCAATAAGCAGTTCATATATACTAAAATGGTTGCACTCCCTCAACACTACTGCGTCTACCTCAATGCTACTGCCTTAAACTACTGGTAAATAATGTGTAAACTGTATATTATTTGTCCATATAGTTTGCTTGTATATTATGTATACTGTGTAGATTATATATTCTAAATGTCTGTATTTATTGTGTATATGTGAAGTCATTGTGGACTGCCAATCAGGTGTGTGTGTGTATGTATATATGTGTATATATATATATATATATATATATACAGCAAAAGTATCCAGCCCCCTTGAACTTTTTAACCTTTTGCCACAGGCTTCAAACATAAAGATATGAAATTGTAACTTTTTTGTGAAGAATGAACAACAAGTGGGACACAGTCATGAAATGGAACAAAATTTATTGGATATTTTAAACGTTTTTTAGAAATAAAAAACTGAAAAGTGGGGCGTGCAATATTATTTGGCCCCTTTACTTTCAGTGCAGCAACTCACTCCAGAAGTTCAGTGAGGATCTCTGAATGATCCAATGTTGGCCTAAATGACTGATATATAGAATCTACCTGTGTGTAATCAAGTCTCCGTATAAATGCACCTGCTCTGTGATAGTCTTAGAGTTCTATTTAAAGCGCAGAGAGCATCATGAAGACCAAGGAACACACCAGGCAGGTCCGAGATACTGTTGTGCACAAGTTTAAAGCCGGATTTGGATACAAAAAGATTTCCCTAGCTTTAAACATCTCAAGGAGCACTGTGCAAGCGATCATATTGAAATGGAAATAGTATCAGACCACTGCAAATCTACCAAGACCCGGCCGTTCCTCTAAACTTGCAGCTCAAACAAGGAAAAGACTGATCAGAGATGCAACCAAGAGGCCCATGATCACTCTGGATGAACTGCAGACATCTACAGCTGGGAGAGGTGGGAGACTCTGTCCATAGGACAACAATCAGTTGCACACTGCACAAATCTGGTCTTTATGGAAGAGTTGCAAGAAGAAAGCCATTTCTCAAAAATATCCATAAAAAGTCTTGAACCCTGAACACACCATCCTCACTGTCAAACATGGTGGTGGCAGCATCATGGTTTGGGGCTGCTTTTCTTCAGCAGGGACAGGGAAGATGGTTAAAATTGATGGAAAGATGGATAGAGCCAAATACAGGACTATTCTGGAAAAAAACCTGAGACTGGGACGGAGATTTATCTTCCAACAAGACAATGATCCAAAACATAAAGCAAAATCTACAATGGAATGGTTCACAAATAACCTTAGGATGTTAGGATGGCCAAGTCAAAGTCCAGACCTGAATCGAATCGAGAATCTGTGGAAAGAGCTGAAAACTGCTTTTTACAAACGCTTTCCATCCAACCTCACTGAGCTCAAGCTGTTTTGAAGGAAGAATGGGCAAAAATTTCAGTCTCTCAATGTGCAAAACTGATAGAGACATACCCCAAGCGACTTGCAGCTGTAATCGCAGCAAAAGGTGGCGCTACAAAGTATTAACGCAAAGGTGGCCCCACTTTTCAGTTTTTTATTTCTAAAAAAAGTTTAAAATATCCAATAAATTTCGTTCCACTTCACGATTGTGTCCCACTTGTTATTGATTCTTCACAAAAAAATTACAATTTCATATCTTTATGTTTGAAGCCTGAAATGTGGCAAAAGGTTGAAAAGTTCAAGGGGACCGAATACTTTTGCTAGGCACTGTATATATGTGTGTGTATATATATATATATATATATATACATACATATATACGCCACATATATATATATATATATATATATATATATATACACATACATACATATATCAGCCACAGGTGTTCACTGTTACAGCCCAGTTTCCTGGAATTCATTTTTTTAGACAAAATAAGTGTTGACATTTTGAGTACCTCATATGACTCACCAGAAGCAATCTTCTGTATTCTCTGTTTTTTTGTAAATATATGTAATTTTCCACGCAGGCTTCAATTGATCTGTGAAGTTCCAGAAGTTGATGAAGAAGCTGGCAACTTTACGGGCCGGAGGCAATAAGCGTGTCAGGTTGGTTTTATAGTCACACGACAACCCAAAGCTTCCTGCTGAGATGATGGGCATATTGAGCTCCAGACCAATCTCAAGACTGCCACAGATTATATAAAATACAAAAAATATGTTTGGTATGTTTATTTATACATAATGTAATTTTAAGATCAATCATTTTCAAATGGTAATGCATATTTTAAAATCTTTAAAGTCCTATGAATGATTTGTTGTTGATTATTATGTCTGTTAATATATTTCCTAGTCCTACAGTGTCAAAATCAAAGAACAAAAAAGCCTTTACACAAACATTTCCACAGCAGAAATCAATAAGCAGGTAAATAGACATTGTGAATATCAGTCTATTAATAGTATTAGAAGGGATAATGTCAACTCACTCCACCATTTGGAAGGTTGCATAAGTACAGGTTGGCCCCAGCAAAGCACAGCCCACCATTCCCGAATCCTGCAGCACAATAGTGTCTATGAAAATAAACCTGGCACATACAATTTTTAAAATGTGTCTTAGCAGATTTAAGCCACAGACTCACCTTAAGATCTTTCAGGGTCTCTACACCCTCACATGTGCTACTGGTGCAGCCTTTACGGAGGTAATAAATGGTCTGAAATCCATTGTAGCTGGCAGTCAGATTGCGACTCGCACCTTCAAAAATTAAATATTTAATGTACAAATGTTTAAAGAAATAGTTCATTCAACTAAATTTATTTGTTGCAATATTCTTTAGTCAATAAATAATGCATTACACGGTTGATCATGATTATTCATTTTCGCTCCATACTTTAGGGTTAACATATTTAAGTATCAGTGATGACAGTCACTTATGGCAAATTGAGATAATCATTAGTGCGTTTATTTATCTGCACTTTATATATTTTAGCCTTATGTTTAATTATTTTGTTTAAAAAGTGCCATTGGATTGCTGCACTATTTCATGGTACACTGTGCAATGAAAATAAAGGCATCTTATCATCTTATCTTACCAATGAAACTATTACTTTCTGTAGAGATATTATAAAGCCATAACCATATTGTTGTAAGTTTTAATAATTCTGGTAATCATGTATTGTGACTGTGTTGAAGTATACTCCTGTGTTTTCTTGTATGTAATTCTTGGTTCTAACATTGTATTGTGCTTATTGTGTTTATCATTTTTTGAGGGTTTTATCATTAATTTTCATGGTAATTATTATTATTTTGATTATGTTATAGAGAACTTTGTGATTGTCAAATAAGACTTAGTTTTACTGCATTTTATATTTACATATGGATAAATGATCTGGACAGTAGTTGTACTGGAACAGTAGGTTTTGGAGGTATAAAGGAATACAAGAGTTTCTCTAAAAAGTTGTTTAATATTATGCCATAATATTGTGCAGTAATTTGAATTTCAATAATGTAATATTACAATACATATATTTTGTATATTTTATATAATGCTCCAATAATAAACAAATTATAGCTGAAGGAGAATGTATTACAGATAATGTACAGAGAATGTATTACAAACTGACTAAACGCACAAGAACTTACTGCATACTAATTTATTGTCTATAATGATGTTGTTCCCAGCTGGACTGTTCCAAAACGTCTCAGGAAAAAAAGATACTTTACCAGTATTGGAGTTGATTTCAGCATCTTCTTCAATAGCTTTAACCACATATGGCTGCACAAATTCCATACTCCAGGGTGAGACACCATCTTTCAGCAACACTACGTTCATCATGTACTTCCCATAGAGGCAAGATGAAGCCATGAAGTAGGCTCCACTTGGAAAAGTCCACAATAAGCAAACAACAAGCTGGTAATGCATTTTGGCTCTAACAAGTCAGTAGTGTAACATCAGCACAGTTGATTCACTTCACTGTGAAACTTAACAAGCTTTGGAAAATACTGTCTTTATGGCTTTATGGCTTTATTCCCAGTTCGGAAGGACAAACACGGAGAGCAAACCATGCAAGCAAAATATGAGGTATATAAGTAGTGTCCTCAGCTTAACGTCTGATTTCTTTTCCAAAAAAAGTGGATGTACGTTCGAAGAACATTAATGAAGTCCTGGTTGTTTAGCCTTGCCTGGATCATATACTAGCATATTCCAATGAGTAAAAGAGAAGTCACTATATGGTAGACACCTTCTATCTGCTTATCTATTATATTGGCCAACAGCTTCTCACACCATCCAGTGTTAATGATCAACTACTATCGTCAGAGCTGCAATGTTAGGCTATGAGTGGGGAAAATGAGTATTTGACACACTTCCGATTTTGCAAGTTTTCCCACCTACAAATAATGGAGAGGTATGTAATTTGTATCGTAGGTACACTTTAACTGTGAGAGCCACAATCTAAGAAAAATATTCAGAAAATTACATTGTTTGATTTTTAAACAATTAATTAGCATTTTATTGCATGAAATAAGTATTTGACAAAATAGAAAAACAGAACTTAATATTTGGTACAGAAACCTTTGTTTACAGAGGTCAGATGTTTCCTGTAGTTCGCACACACTGCAGCAGGGACTATGGCCCACTCCTCCATACAGATCTTCTCCAGATCTTTCAGGTTTCGGGGCTGTTGCTGGGCAACAACGAGATTCAGCTCCCTCCAAAGATTTTCTATCGGGTTCAGGTCTGGAGACTGGCTAGGCCACTCCAGGACCTTGAAATGCTTCTTATGGAGCCACTCCTTAGTTTCCCTTGCTGTGTGTTTCGATTTAATGTCATGCTGGAAGGCCCAGCTATGACCCGTCTTTAATACTCTTACTGAGAAAAGGAGGTTGTTGGCCAAAATCTCACAATACGTGACCCCAACCATCCTCCCTTTAGTACAGTGCAGTCGTCCTGTCCCCTTTGCAGAAAAGCACCGTCAAAGTAGGATGTTTCCAACCCCATGCTTCACTGTTGGGATGGTGTACTTGGGGTTGTACTAAGCCTTCTTCTTCCTCCAACAAGCTTTACTTTGGTCACATCTGACCACATGACTTTCTCCCATACCTCCTCTGGATCATCAAGAGGGTCACTGCTGAACTTCAAACAGCCCTGGACATGTGCTGGCGTGAGTAGGGGGACCTTGCCTGCCCTGCAGGATTTTTAAACCATAACGATGTAGTGTGTTACTAATGGTCCTCTCTGAGGCTGTGGCCTCAGCTGTTCTTCCAAAATTCTTGCATATGCATGTGTATACGAAGATGCACCACAAAAAATAGAAAAAGAAGAAACACATCTTGTTTGAAGAATTTGTTGTATCCATTTGGAATGACTCTTCACCATCTCATAATTAAGAACTGAACCAGCCAATCTGCAGTTTTGCTATGTTTTTAATGTTGAACAAGAACAAAAATTCATTTTGTTTGTACATCAAATAAGCATAACAATTACCCTTTACATTGTGTAAAGATTCATGATGAATGAAACAATACAAATGTGTGAATAGATTAATCCACTACCCTTCCAAAGCAGGGAAGGAAAAGAACCCTAAAATGTTTTCCATTTTGCTTGTTTCATGCACATTATATTTTCCCATTCCTTTAGGAGCCTATTTTGTCTACAAAAACCTACAGCAGTACTAGGTCTAAATGTAATTTTTGGGCAGTATGTTTAATGTTTTGTATTCCAAAAGGTCATATGTTCAAGCCCTATTTAGTCTATTTCTACTTTAATTTGACTTCTGCAGGGTGGGAGATAAGTTAGTAAGTTTCATGTATGACTTTGACATTATTCCAGTCAAAGAAATATGTGAGACCAAAACCTGGTAAGACCAGTGCAAGACAGTGCTGAATACATTTTATAGATAGATAATACAGTAAATGAAAACACATGGGATTCTCAAATGTGTGCTTGGTGAATGTGGCCTTATGGTTGGGGAGTTACTTTGTGTTCAGGGGCACTGAGATAGTGTATGTCAAATCTTTCAAACAAGTAGAAGTCTAGGAGATGGGCATGCACTTTTGCACTGCATTCAGTCTTGTTGGAAAAAAAATTGTAATTTAATGAAGATTGTATAAAAACCAAAAACATCTGATAAAAAATCAGACCAAACTTTTGAGTTAGAACAATGTTGATATTTCTAAACATTTGGGAGCAGTTAACGAACAAAAATCTGGCAGAAAAATAAAAAGTGAGAAAAGAAAACTAATATAAATGTCAAAATAAATGTTAGCCATTGCTTTGCAATAATTTATAAGTAATTAATAATTTATGGCTATTGAGAAACCAGGTGTATGAGGACGATGGATATCAAAGAGCAAAGGTTGCGACACAATGATTAGAAAGTGCTGCTGATAATTTGAAGAGCTGTATGTGCTGCTCACAGCGAAGAACTTTCTGTTGTTTACGTTGTAAACACAAAAGGTGGAAAATAGTCATGAATTTGACACAAAAGATTAATAAACTTCTAACTTCAAGAAAATAATAAGTGCTAATCAAGTTATCCACATAACTAATTAATAGACAGACAGATGTTTTTAGAGTTTGTTTTTTTTAAACGCTTTATGGTGTCTCTGGTCTTCAATTTCCCTTGTCCCAACTTTTTCAGTATTCAGCTCAGATCAATTGTAGTCAGTGTCAGAATGAGTTAAGTTAATAAGGTTATTATTAAATACCATGTCTTTGTACTATTTTTGTTCCGGTTCAATGTGGATTTACAAATCACTGATTTCTGTTTTTATTTTTTTATACTAGCATGCATAGATGCTTTGATTGATGAAAGATGCTTTTCCACTGAAGAGGGAAGTTGTGGGACTCAGTGTATGAGATATTTTAAATCTGCTGTTCTAGATTTTAGAAAAAGTGGAAGTGACAATGACAAAAAAGATTTTCAGTCACTCAGCAAATTTACAAGTTACATTTTTCATTATAGTTTGAACATTTTTGGTCACTCAGAAGGCTTTCTTTTACAGCATACCAGAGCAAACAGCATACCAGAGCAAATTTTTCCATTTGTTAGGAGACTGTTTTATTAGTAAATCTGCTGTCACATCACCATAAACCATGTTGTTTTGTCATAATTCATATCATCAGTGTATAACCTAAAGCTCATTATTTCAGTCATTCACTAAGCAACAACCAACTCCTCCCATTAAGATTTTAATATGAAAAAACTATTAGGCCTTTATTAGTGTTGTGTATATATGTGTTCTTTTATCTGATAATACGTACTGTAAACAGTTCTAAAATGTTTTAAAGTTTCCAAATTTTCGAAACGGTCAAGTCCTGTCTCCTAGGTATGCTCACCAGAAATACAGTGAGTGCAGTGTGACGCAAAGAAAGCTTTTATTCTGTGAAGAGAGAGTAAAGATTAACAACTTGGCTCATATTTTCCTGTAGTCTTAGAGAATATAATAGCACTTAGTAAAACACAAACACATAGAAGAAAGATTAATAAAAACTAATATTTTTAACAATTTTTGAAAATGTATCAATTTAGCCAACTTGGTTCATGATTACCTGTAGTTTCAGGGCAAAAAAAACCAACTAAATTTACTAAAACTCAAATTACATAAAATCAAAATCCATATGTGCAAGGGCATGTGGTTGGTCCACGTGGGAGACTGAGGTTCGAATCCCAGTAGGGGTGACTATGCTGTGCTATACCAATAAGAGTCCTTGGGCAAGACTCCTAACACCACACTGGCCTCCCGGTAATGGTTAACCTTGTAAGTCGCTCTGGATAAGAGCGTCAGCTAAATGCCAGAAATGTAAATGTAATGTAAATGTAGAAACATGTAGAAAAAGAACAAAAATAAATAAATATTTTAAAGACTACTGTTACACACATGATTGTTCAAGATTCTTTACTGATAAAGCTGTGGTGTAGTTTTGTTTTTATAATTATAAGCAGGTAGTGTGAGCAACTCTTACTAAAAAAAATACCTGACTGTCTAAAGGACATCTTCCTTATAGGTACTCAATGTTTACAAATATTTGTAGGCACCGTTTTAGTCAGGATTCATGTTTCTCCTTTGCTACAGAGACAGGTTCTACTCCTCTGTAAAGGCCTTACACTAAAACTTTAATCATTCTTGTGAGGATTTCATTCCATTTGGTGATGAGTATATTAGGGAACTCGGGTACTGATTACAGATGAACAGTTCAAGATCATAAACAAAACACAGTTTACACAAAAGTATTTAGTGGCACTCAATCACTCCAGACACTGCTCCACACCCCAAAACTGGGGCCTGGGATTATATCCCTTTAGCTAACACATTGCATAGGGCATCAAGACTGTAGGCTCATTTGAGACTGCTCCACAGCATCCTGTTGTACCTCTATTTCTTTACAGTGCAGAGTACAGGTATGTTCATGATAACACCAAGATTAGCAATAAGTATCTGAATCCACTGGGTTTTTTTTTTTGCATGTTTTTCGACATAGAGTGGAACAAACAGTGGATGCTGCATTTGATTCAAGTTGGAAACAAATGCATCTGTGTGGACAAATTCATAATATTGCACTGATATTGACTAATTAAATTACAGTTGTTGTATAGGATCAGTCTTGCCACAGTTGTATGGTTGGTCTTTCTTTAGTTATAATGGGTCAAATATCCTGGTGATGTTTGCCATTCTCACAATAGTATGAGCATTAGCTTTTATGATCTTTTTCACTCCGGTTAAAGAAGAGCACGAACTTTGTCCATGTCATAAACTATGGTTATTTAGTGTGGTGTAAACATACAAGGCTTTTAACACTGTGGAAGAGGAAGTGGTAAGTTTGCACAAAAGCAATAGTAATGATGCAAGTAAATTGTTTCTAAAAGCCTAACTGATTACTAAGTAGGTCAGTAAACTCTCACTCTCACTTTTTTGTTTATGATTTCTCATAAAGCTTTGTTAACACTGTTTCTCTGTTCAGTCTATTATATTTGCATTCTATTTTGGCTTGATACACTAAAAATGCAATTTATTGAATTTTCTATATTGAAATGTGATCCTTAATAAAATATATCATGATAACGCAGTTTTTTTTTTTCACAAAAATAAGTAAAATGAAAGACACAACAGTGTGATTGTATTCTGTTTCATTTATGTCAATATGGGGTATACTTTTAAATCGAGTCCGTTTAATGTATTACTTTTTTGATGCACATTATTTAGTCTTCGTTGTTGTTCTGGATAGGGAGGCATCAAAATGAAATCTTGGCCTAAAACCAAACAAAATGACAATACTGAACACATTTTTAGTGTTTCATTTATTGTTTCACCATTGCTTAAAATAAATTGGTTAAATCACAGATAGCAAGTGGATGTGGATCACATGTTGACTGAGGCAACATGTAATGTGGTGCATATGTGCCCTGCATCTTGTTACTGGGAACAGTTCAGCAGTGCAAGTGGGTCAGATGACAATGGGAAAAGTGGGCCAGATTTGGGCTAGAATGACTGCTATAATTTTTTTTTTTTTGCCAAATAATTTCCATCATTGTACATTTGGTGCATCCCTAGTTAGATTTCACATATGTGATATAGTCATGGCTTTTCTCTGTATCATGTTAAAAATAGAATAGAATAAATATATGAATAATTATATAAAATGCTGATAAATCTAAAATCAACTGCCAGAGGGGTAAGAGGAGCAGGAAATGAAAGTTTGTACTCAGCTGCCAGTCTACAACACCCTAAAACCAGCAATAACAAAAATCTAATAACAATGGAAGCATATAGTTTGTACTAGTAAATATTTTGATGACAGTGATATTTATATATATTACATATGAGCTGATGAGCTGTTGAGCTGACCAGGTCTCGTGTTTCACTCCTGGCGCAAGATTGGTGGTGACCACCTTCGCTACCTGAGCCTTCAGGTTCTTCCTAGAAACAGGTCCCTTTGTGGGTCACCTAACTGCTACCTTCTTACTACTGAGAAGGTAGATTATTTAACATTTACAGTTTCAATATCTAATTAATGTATTTATATACAGTCCAGATTACTTCTACATCACTGATCAATTTTCTTTGTAAAAAAAAAAAAGCTCTGCAAAATTATTGCATATTTTTTGTTTTTTAGTTAAAACAGATTAAAGACTTTAAAAAGTGGATTGTTAAATAATATTAATAATTGTGTGTGTAAGTGACGTTGATTGAAGATTTGCATTGCATAGGTAAATTGTTTTTTTGTTTTTTGTACAAAGTATCTGTCAGTAACTTGTCAGATTTATTCACTTCAGGTAGTAAAATAAGACCGTAAGCCTAAAATGTCAATTAAGCCAATAAAGTATTTGGCTGAGCTTTAAAAAAAAAGGGAAGCTCCTTTCCTAGAAAGGAAAAAGTTCCTTTCCTGGAAAGGAAAATCCTCCGAGAAGTTTTTTAAAATGTCTATGGTGAAAATAAATGGGACTTTTACTTTAGGAACCTGTGTAACTTACAGTCTTTTTTGCTTTCACTGTATTTCACTCCATCTTTGTGGTAGTGTTATTTGTCCTTGATTTCAATGTGCATGCTGTAGGATTTGATTTATAATGGGGACCTTGAATTTGAGAGGAAGTTGACTGTGATGGAACATCATGTCTCCCTGGATGTGCTGTTATATTCAGTATGTGTATGTTAATCTTGTAACTCGATTGAATTTCTATAATTTTAAAGATCTGTACTAATAAATATAATTTAAAGTTACAACAAATCGCATCTACAACAAAAACAAAATCTTGTGCATGAGCAATGAAAGTTACATGAGAATAGCTGCTGGTGTTGTGTCCAGAAACGAAATAAACCAAATACATTTGACTTGGGCTGAATTTTTGTTCGGCTTTCCATATGACTCTGTAGCTCTCTCAGTCTCAGCAATGATAGGTCTCTTTATGCCGTGTGCGGAATATTTTATATAGGTTTTCATTTCCCAACACAACTGAATAAGGTGGGATAAGATTGGCCCCAACCACAGTTGGTGTTGCTTACAATGTTTTGTTCAACCTAATGTCATGAGACACGTGTATAAGTGTCCAACCACATGATCACTGACGAGGAAAGATCCATCAGTGTGCTCGTCGATTACTTTCTGCGCAAGAAGATTAAATGCTAATTAAGAATAGTCTTGTTTTTTTGCTACAAGTTTTAGTTTTATACCCCTGCTATCGCCATTTAGCCCATAAGGACTGTCCATAATGCACAGCCCTACCTGTCATAATTAACTCTGTACCTATCAAAGCTGTACACAAACCTGGTGTCAAGGGTCTACCGGGGTGGTCTTTTTCTGTGGAACAGATTTCTATTTCCGGTAGCAGACTGTTCAGTTCTCGACAGGCATCCCGTCCAGCAAGTGGCGCTGTGTTTGTGGAACTGCAGGGTAAAAGGTGAATGGGCCGTACTACTGCAGACCGCACTACTGGCTAATGCACAATGGCTAAACATCATCCAGATTTGATCTTCTGCAGGAAACAGGCTGGTGTCGGTAAGACGTACCAAAAGCATATTTTTGTAGCAGATTTCGCAATGCAGAAAAACATGGAACTGAGATGTTGCGCTGTAAAGCCAGCTCGCTGTTCCCGCCGCTACATGTACTAGCATAGCAAGGTTCGCTGTTGTTGGCTATACTACACATGGGCGCTCCTGTGTTTCATCTACCACAGAAATTGTAAATGTACCGATAAGTTACAAAGAATGTATTTTGGCGTTTGGCTGTTGCTAATAATAAATAGTAAATAGTTTTAGTAAATAGTATAGTTTCCAAACAACAAAGGCGACCCTTTCGTGACGTTTCTCGAACGTAAGGAGTGCAGGTTTACTGGTAATTCAGGATATTACCAGTAAACCTAGGTGTGTCTTATTTATAATAACTGTAAAATATTGGCTAACTTTAAAATTCATCCTGGAGTGTCTAAACGTTTGCATATGACTTCTATTTTATCTTTGCAGCTATCGGGAGACTTTGTGAGAAATGTAAGTTATGGCGAATTTGCTGATTAACGTTTTGATTACAGTACTGAAAGTCAGTGCTCCCTGTTTACATTATGTAATGGCTTATATATTTGTCCTCCTGCCTCAGGTGATGGGAAATGTGTTATCTGTGATTCGTACGTCAGACCTTGCACACTTGTACGCATTTGTGATGAATGTAACTATGGGTCCTACCAAGGACGCTGTGTGATATGTGGAGGTCCAGGGGTCTCGGATGCTTACTACTGCAAGGAATGCACCATTCAGGAAAAAGATGTGAGTAAATGGTCGATTTGTGCCTACAGTGGGCTCTTTAAAGACCCAGCTATAGTTATACTGCATTGAGCGATATTACTGTTTCCTGATCATTTGTACCGTTAGTAATGTATGACCTGGTTTCTAATCATAATTCCTCTTTGTTTGTTTATTTTTCTTCCTCTGACGTCACTCCTATACAGCGCGATGGCTGCCCAAAGATTGTGAACTTGGGCAGTTCTAAGACTGACCTCTTTTACGAAAGAAAAAAGTATGGCTTTAAGAAGAGGTGAAGACTTGTAGGAACTCTGAAGTGGACCCTTTAAATGTAGATTTTAAAAATGTTTTTTTGTAAAAGGATCTTTTTTTTACAATATAATAAAGTTTGTTTTACATGCTGACTTTTGTGTTCCTTTCTGCTAGTTGTGGAGTAGGGTATGACGGCCATACATTGTAAGAGAATATATAACCAGACACTTTCCTAAATCACATGTATGCAGAACAGTTGAAGACAGTTATACATTTAAATAAATGAATCATCTTTCTGGATATTTTTTTTTGTTGTTGTTTATTTGGTTTTTAGCATGGACATGTTAGTCTATGTAAAAAACATATATATTAAGGACAATGAAGTGATGAGTTAAGCATAAATTTTGATTTTAAGCTCATTTTGATCCAAGCATCTTTTCCAATAAGTTGAAGGAGTGTTCATAAAAAAAGAAAGACGCTATTAGAATTTTCTATTGTTGCGTGTTAAGCTATGTGACTGGTTGGGGCCTTTTGCATTTTTAGCATTGGGGTGCTAAAATTTGGAAGCATCTAATCTAGTACACTTTGTTGCTCAATAAAATACTTTTTGACTTTCTAGTCAGCCTGCCAAAACTGTGTGATGGCTGTTTTTCTTTCAGTTTGGTATTTCTCAGAGTTGGGAGACTTGAGTCACATGACTCAGACTCAAATAAGAAATTCAATTCAACTTTGTCATTATAACAATAAAGGATTCTACTGTATAACGAAACACGATCAGGCTGTATGTGTGTGTATATATATATATATATATATATATATATATATATATATATATATATATATACACACACGTGTGTATATATATATATATATATATATATATATATATATATATATATACACACATATGTGTATACACAGGCACAATATGCCTGCCGATAAACGAGAGATAATTATTTCAGCGTGGGTAATAATACCCTAAAAATAATTTAAATATGGACTAATTTGGTTTTATTTAGCAGCTCATTATTTATGAGAGACGAAAGACGAAGGGTCATCCTACAGAAGAAGCTGTTAGAAGTGAAAATTAAAAAGACTGTAAGCTATAAGCGCTCATGTTTAACATAAATACGAGCTGCTGCCCGACGCTATATCCTGTAATTAAATCAGGCTCCAGTTCAGATCGATCATCATACGCCACGTCTCTTTTAGTTCAGAAATATGTTCCTGTGACTCTGCTGACTTTCTAAATGAGGAGGACATCAGATCTGAACCGTATGCCGACTGATTTACTGATTACAAATAATGTACATGGAGAAAAAAACACAAATGAATAGTCGAATCGTCGACCAGGACGGGCAAATCCGATTCGACTGACACAATTCTGAGTCGGGTACAGCCCTAATATATAGGTGTGTGTGTGTGTGTGTATGACAAATATTCAAAACTACGCAAAAATTACAGCAAGCGTCTGTCCTTTTTTCAGAAATATGACCATTTCTGCATATCTGCTTCATGTATAAATGGTTTAAAAAAATAACGCAAAGACCTGTCATAGTTGACCTGATGATTCTTTCCTCTCTTCCTACTGCAACTGGCTGTTCTCGCTGACCACAAAGGCGTTGCGCAGTTAATTTCGATCATGCCTTCATGTTCACCTTCGTCGTTCAACGTATTTGATTTCATGCAATAGCAGAAGAACGCAAACGCCGCGAGGTGGCGTTTATCTAATTTGACGGCTTTTTTTTTACCCCCAGCTGCAACCGGATACTCTTTTATACCGGCAGATGGCGCTGGAGACTCATGAGGTGAACGGTGTGCCAAAAAGATCAACGAAAAAGAATGTGAGCAGGCAGCTGATTGGCTGGTTCCTCGGAAGAGAGCTTGATCACTCTCATTTGAAAATAGCCACGGGCTGACGTATACGCGCTGGCGGGGGGAATGGGGCTTTAGTTCGTTTTTAGTTAAATCGGCAAAGGGGATAAAAATCCTTCATAAAATTGTTGCTACGTTAATAGTTTCAACTCCTACAGCGGGGCGAACCCGGAAGCAGCGGTAAGTTTGGTTAAAGTCGCCTAATATGTCGGTAAAAAGGCGAAACTGATAGTAGCGTAATGGCGCCTAAACTAGGTGTTATTGTGTAAAGGAAATGTAGCCAGCAGACGTGTGTGAATAGTCCGTGGCGCATTTGACATTGGTCTGTAAGAAGTCAAAACTCGAATAACCTAGCGAACCGGTTCCGGAAATTTGAGTAAAATAGTATGATCGGGAAAGCAATTGTTTCCCGTACTTTTTGTGGTTTGCTATCAATTGCTCCGTGCTGTACAAACGCACTGAGTCTGGCTTGTGTCTCTAGTGATGGAAACCAGATGTTTGAATTGTTTGAATATGTAAAGGTCCTCATAAAACTTTGTTCTTGAGTGTTTTTCTCTTAATCCTGTTAGATATGGCGCAGCGTGTCGCTGTGAATGATGTTGCTGGATTTAAAAAGACATCGAGGGTTCGTGTGGCGGTGCGTCTCCGTCCCTACATGGGCAAAGAGGATGAGAAGGAAGAAGGGCCATGTGTCCGAGGATTAGGACCGCAAAGTCTGGAGATTGTCAACTGGAGGAACGCCACAGAGACTTTACAATATCAGTCAGTGTTTAGTGGTATTACTTTTTCCACACTTGGCTGATTGTCTGGTCCCTGGTCTTCTCTAATATTTTCGATCCCTTTACTGTTTGCTGTCTTAACATCTCTTAAAGCATCTTAACAGGTCCTGGTCTTTGTGATAGGCCATGATTTGGTAGCTGGTGCTGATAATAAATCTCTTCCTGACGTAAAACCACTGGCTCCACTGTGCCTGTGGGGAAAGGTTTTGGAGGAAACATCTATTTCTCTGTCTCATTTCCTCTCTTCATCAGCAGTGTCCTTTATCTTATGTTGAGCACTCAATTTTATTTTTTTGTTAAAATATTTTTATCATTGTTATTATTTATTTTGTTTTATTTTGCCTGTAGGTTTGACGTTTTCCATGGCGAGCAAACAACTCAACAAGAAGTGTTTTTGTCTTCCGTGAAGCCAATCATCCCTCACATTTTAAATGGGCAGAATGCTAGTGTTCTTGCCTATGGACCCACTGGGGCTGGTATGTTCAAGGTGTTGGGTATGGGTAGTAAAATAAAGATCTGGCAATATATAAGCTAATTGGGTTGCCAAAGTGAGGAAAAAGGCCCTGTCAACACTTGAATATTTAAAAAAAAGTAATTTTTAAAATTATTATTGTTTTATTTATTTATTTATTTTTGGTTAGTGTGATTGGTTTGCTTATCTATCTGCCATCAGTTGTAGCAGTTGTATACTTGTGAAGGCCTTCTTTTCACCAGCTTGTTTCCATTCCACCTTATGTGGTTCTGCATTTACGATCTGGCCCCACAGGCTGTAGCATTTGAAGTGGGAGCATTTAATGAAGAAGCTGGCGTATTGGAAGCCGTTTCAGTCTGGTTTAAAGATGAACAGCAACAATGCCAGTTGACAGTTGCTTTGGAAAATTTTGAAATTGCCTTCTCTGGCTGGAATTGTAGTTAGTTTTAGCAGAGGATGTCTGATTGAATGATTTGTAGATGCTTTAAGTGGAGTATTCATACTTAACTTTTGAAGAATAGCCCAGATTAAAGTGCCATAGCTGTGACACCAACATTCAGATTAAAATGAAATATGTTCAAACAAACCACAAAGTCAGGAATAGCATTAGGCTGGTAAAGGCTTATTTAACTTTAAAGGCAGAAATCACATGGGTTTTGGGGGAGGGTTTTGTGATGCTATCCTGAAACTGATTCGAACAGTAGTACTATTTGATTGGTTTCTTGTGGAGAACTGTGACAGAATAGTGAAAATATGTTTCAATTGTTTTCAAGTTCAAGTAAACACCATCTGTTTTCGATATAGGTAAGACCCATACCATGCTGGGCGATCAGGAGCATCCGGGAGTGATCCCCCGGGCAGTTCGAGAGGTGTTTCAACTGGTGCGCTCCCAGGAGAACAACCAAGATGAATGGGAGTCCTCTGTAGGCATGTCATATTTAGAAATCTACAATGAAAAGGTATGCTACTAGTAATACGTAGTGGACATTGCATGTTTAAATAGATGTGATTTGTAATTTGTTTTGAGCTAGTGTTTAAGTTATAATAATGTGTGACCGATCAGTAGTACCTGTATTGCAAGGGCCCCAGGTGCATGAGTTTTTTAACATGGTGCCAGTAGGTTTGCCACAGTTAAACTTTTCAACATCTGTTACTGCAGGTTTTGGATCTTTTGTCTCCAAGTTCTCAAGATCTGCCAATCCGTGAAGACAAAGACAGGAATATAATCATCCCAGGCCTGACTCACACTCACTTGTCATCGTTTTCGGATTTTCACACAAACTTTGTCCCAGCCAGTCTGAACCGCACCACAGCCTCCACCAAACTTAACCAGCGCTCCAGCCGTAGCCACGCAATCCTTCAAATCAAGGTACCACCTTTGGCCTTGGCCGCCTTTAGAGCTGTGCTCAACATATTAATATGGCTGCGTATTGTGGGTTAGCTTGTGACTAGGGCTAAAATGATTCTGCAAGTTTCTCAGTTACTAAAAGAGGATCTTTTGTTTAATCCCTATAACTATATACAGCTCACTGTTTGTCATGCGGTAAATTGATGTTGCACTCAGCATCTCTGTATTATTGTTTGACATAAATGCACACGATTGCTAGTTGAGATGAAGACTAGTACAAAATGCACATTAGTTATGGTTATATGTAATGGCTAATTAAGAACCTAAATAATGTAGCTTGTTGTGTGTCCAAGTTTGCATCTGTGGTGTTAAGACAATGGTCTTACAACCACACATACTCTCCTCATAGTGGAGATTACAACAGACATAAAATGGGTTTGATTGTGGTGATAAGGATCAGAAGGTTTAGGGAGCCCCCCTAGCATGGTGAATAAATGATAATTCGTATAGTACTTGTTTTAATAATCGCCCCGAAAGTTAATATGGCACAAAATGGGTTTAGTTTTGACTAGGACTGCCCTCTAGAAGTCAACGAGTCGAATCGTCAGTCGGAGACCCTTTTAAATCGACTGAGACCCTTCAAGTCGACTGACAAAACTGACCTTTTTTTTTTTTTCTTCGTAAAACAGACTAAAGCTTACTAAAATGCACAATAACTTTAAGAATTTAAAAATACATTTTAATAATGATTAAAATGGGAATAATAAATATATATTTAAGTTGTAGCTTAGCTATGACGTATGCTTGCTAAAAATGCTTGCGATGTTTCAGAGAAAGTCTGGAGGAGCTTTTAAAGAAGAGAACCCGAACAAATTAAACCTAATCCTGCTCTTTATTTAGTCAGATGTCGAACACTGCTTCAAACGAGTGAGCAGACTTTCATTTTATACCTAATGGCTGTTTGTGTGAAGAAAAACGGACCGAAAACGTTTGTTTTATTATAATTCCATTATTTTAGAACCTAAATTACAGAGATTTATATTTATTCGTCTACAGCTAAGATGATTTTTATTTAAAGATGAGTACAGTCACTTAATATGCCTGCCAATAAATGAGAAATCGTTTCAGCGCGTATAGTAATACCCTATAAATCATTTAAATATGGACTAATTTGGTTTTATTTAGCAGTTCATTATTTATGAGATACGAAAGACGAAGGGTCATCCTACAGAAGAAGCTGTTAGAAGTGAAATTAAAAAGACTAAGCTATAAGCGCTCATGTTTAACATAAATACACGCTGCTGCCCGACGCTGTATCCTGTAATTAAATTAGGCTCCAATTCAGATCCATCATCATACGCCACGTCTCTTTTAGTTCAGAAATATGTCCCTGTGACTCTGCTGACTTTCTAAATGAGGAGGATCAGATCTGAAATGTATGCAAATTGATTTACTGATTACTAGATCATGTACATGGAGAGAAAAACGGGACGGGCGAATCTGATTCGACTGACAAAATTCGGGTCGGGTACAGCCGTAGTTTTGTAATACTTCTGTTTGCAATTTAAAAAAAATCTTTGTCCTGCATTTTGTTTTGGCATGTTTAAAGCACCACACTGTGAAATGTATTACAATTTTAACACTTCAGTATTTCATTCTTTTAATTGTACACCAACATGTATTATTATTGTTAAGAGGTTGAACTTAATGTTGGATGTTTTACAGTTCCATAAGGCAAATTTTTTGTGTATATTTCCTGTTTAAACACGTTTTGTGTACCGTGCATTTAACCGTGCAGTATTCACTGTAATGTTAATGGAAAAATTTGAGACACCATGTGGTAAAACCATCATAGTTATGGTTTCACAATGGCTTGTGGATTCTGCCAAAAAAATTGTTCTTTTATATTCTCTTACAGTAAAGATGATGGACAGTGTAAAAACAACGTAATAGGGGTTTTGTTTGTCAGTGTTACATTTCACATTTTTCCACCATAGTGATTGCTTTTCAATTTGTTTAAAATTATTTTCCATCGTGATCATGGGTTTTGCAGACTATATTGTAATAACCAAACCAAACTGAAGAACTAAAGAAAGCTTCTCCTGTTGGTCATAAATCGCAATTTAACTTACGATAATAATAGCTGCAATTTGTATACCTTAATGAAACATTTGTCATGTATAGTGTGTTAAAGCAATGTTCAGTCCTGGTGACCACACAGTTTAATTGCCTTCTATATTAACTGCTTAAATGAGCTGGGTCTGGTGTTTTTGTAACAAGGAATTTAATGTAAGCATAAACTTAAACTAATTTTGTTTTTCTTTTATTTTTCCCTCAACCCCATGAGGTGGTGAAATCCCAGCGTGTCCCTCCATACCGACAACTGACAGGGAAACTTTACCTAGTAGACCTGGCCGGCTCAGAAGACAACCGGCGCACGGGAAATCAGGGTATCCGCTTGAAGGAGAGTGGTGCAATCAACTTGTCCCTCTTCACCCTCAGCAAGGTGGTAGACTGTTTAAATGCTGGAGCTGGGGGCCGTGTGCCATACAGGGACAGCAAACTCACCCGATTGCTGCAGGATTCGCTGGGGGGCTCAGCCCATTCTGTTATGATCATAAATATTGCCCCTGAGAACAAGTACTACTTTGATACGTTCACTGCTCTCAACTTCGCTGCCAAGTCCAAGCAAATTGTTAACCGACCATTTGTCAGAGAGATGGTGATGGCCCCTGTGAATGGTGAGTATATACAGTGGTTTGTGTTTGACATACTATGCTATTATATTAACTGTGTAATACATTTTTACAGTGTTAGTTATGTTACTTAAACCATAGATGCCCAGAATTGGCCAGTGAGAATGTTTGATTTAGCCCGTTTCCTTAATCCCTCTCCCTCACCCAGGAAAAAGGGGGTGCATAATACTGGTCCTGAAGAGCTATCTCCTTAAAAATTCATATCCAACACAGCTGGCTATAACATTCTGGAGCCCCTGAAGGTCTTCATTTCTTAGATCAAGAGTGTTTGATTAGGATTGGAGTTGAAATCTGCAGAGCAGTAGATCTTTGCGACTCTGTTGGTCCAAGGATGATAAAATAATGTGGGAAACAATGTTTAAATCATGAACCTAAAGCTACACTATTTAAGAGTTGGGGATGACTTGAGAGGTAAAAATGTGTAATTGGAGAATAATAATGTTAGTTGTGTTGGAAACCCTGAAATCTTTTTAAAGACGAACATTAGTCATGCCCATTCATGGTTCGCTTTCTTAGACAGGGCATGAAAAGCGAAAACTCGTTAAATAAATAACTTACTGGAAGGTTATACCAAAGGTAGGGGTTTTATATGAAAAAGCTGTACCCTCTAATAATTTCAGATAATAGTAATAAGCATCTTGTAATCAAGGTATGCAAGAAGGTTAATAATAAGGCCTTGTCTGCTTGTCTGTTTGTTTTTAAACAGCTTTTTCTATGCCTTTCTTTACAGAGTGTGTCACTGACACATGACTTTTGCAAAACTCCTTCCAGGATGAAGATATTCAGAGTCTGTTTTCAGTGTTCCAGTGTTTCGTCTTGTAGTGTTGTGTCCGCAGTGCGTGAACTGCTTTCTCCTTTGTTTAAAAGGGCAAAAACTGCTGGTTTTAACACTGGAGCTGGGGGCTGTATGTTCAGGGACAGCGAACCTGCAGACTGCTGCCAAATTTACTGGGAGGTTTACTTAAGAATTTAATACCCAAACTCGGACCTTTCCAAGGCATAAAAATTTTTTATTGCAAAGCTGGTGTCGCAGCGTGCAGCACTAAAGCCATATGCATCTCTTGAACTGCCCCCTTGTGGCTTGACAGCAGACTTAGGATTTTAGATAAAAAGAAAATGATTGATGGTCCTTAGCAGTAAGTGTTCTAAAACAGTTGGGTTTTAAGTGCAAATTTACATTTTGTGAGGGGGAAAAAGTCACACTGTGATTAACAAATACAGTTAATATAACTGCACTTCACTTGATTATATTATATTTTAATTTTATTTATATATATATATATATATATATATATAATCAAGAGAAGTGCAGTTATAAAATGTATTTGTTAATGTTGGAAATATATAGATCTTAATTTATCTTTTGTAGGTAAGAGGACCAGAGAAGAGCAGGAGGCTGGGGGATCAGGAGAACCCCAGAATAAGAGGCTGAAAGAGAACAAGAGAGTGGAGCTGCCATCACCACACAGGTATGCTGTCTATGCACTGAACTTAACCTGGTCATTTATTGTATTTCATAGCACTTTAACAGGTCTTGACCTTTTTACGTAGGTCAAGATTTGGTAGCTGGTGCTTAAAGAAATGTATCCCTTGAAAGCCTGGAGCTTTGTATCTCCTGGGTCATTGCAGGGATGGACATGTAATGTTAAGTGCTGTCTTATAAAGCAACAACCTTTTTACCTTTTTCCCCTGCCCCTCACTTCTGAAGTAACGGTCTCTGTCCTTGTAACACAATTATGGGCAGAGTCTTTTAGTGAAAGATGTGCCCTAAGGTTAGCTAGTGTTTGTGTTTTTATGTCCATCAACAATATAATTTTATATACTTAAGCTTGGTATAAACAGCTAACGTTAGCTGGTACATAGTTACAGCATGGCTCTCCACCACAACAGACATTGTGAGGAAATTCAAGATGTCAAAGCATAACCCCAATGTTACTAATAAGATACAAGCTAAGAGTAAGTGAGCAGTGATGTGAAAGAATGATGCTGTGTGGTTCTTATATTGTTACAGAAGGCGTGCTGTTAATTTGTTATGGAGAATTCTCAACATCTGCCAGCTGGTGTCAGCAGCTAATAAAGGATAACTTATCCTGTTTGAGAATATAGCAGTGGTTTCTAAATAGCATAGCTAGCAAAATATGTTGTCTTCAGAGTCCTGCTTTTGACATTTAAAGACGTCAGTGGTCTAGCTGCGGCATATAGTGCCGATCTTTGAAACATTACAGCCCACCTAGACCACTTTACCTAGCCGAGGCAGTAACTATATTGCAAATAAGGAATATTACTTGCTTTAGTAATTCAAATGTTGCTTTGTGCCAATTAACTATTCCCCTCAGCCCAGATGATTCAGTGTTGAACAGACTTCTAGCTCTGGAGAAAATCATGTTGGGCTCCCCAGAGAGAGAGAGACTCAACCTCTTGAAGACAGTGGCCCAGTCCCGCAACGAGATCCAGGTTTGTGAATACAAATAAATGTTCTTTAATTCTTTGATGATTATTGTTTTACTCTAAGGGGCCAAAGGTAAAATTTACTCATAGATAATACAGCAAATCCATTGTTACAAATTAGTTTCTAAATTATAGATGCAGCTATGATATTTATTTCTGTATGTTCCTTGGATACTCAAGCTATTGGATCGTTAATTTTTGACTGTTTTATAGGGCTCCTTAATATTAGTATCTGGTGTATTTGGGTTGTGGTGTAAATGCATAGAAATGTGCTTTTATACCTTTTCCCAGAAACTAAAGGAGAAGCAGAAAGAGTTGGAAGAAAAGGCAGACATGTTGAATAAACTGACTGGCAGCCAGAGTGGAGAAAAAGATGACAGTGATGCACCTTTCTTCAAAACACATGTTAGCCTTTTTCACAGGAAAGAATCTACAGCAGCCAAACCCAAGAAACAGCAGGCAGTCGTTACCCCACTACAAAGTAAGGAATGAACGCAGTGCTCAACAAAATGTTTTATGAAGCCAAATGCATGCTATAACACTTTTATGACTGTTTTTGCTTAGCAGTGAATAGCTTGATTGTGCTAGTGTTGACGAGTCAGGGTTAATAGGGGCTTTTCGGGCAGTGCATGTTATTCAAAAGAGCTCCACTTTTATTTTATTATTTGACTGATAAACACACAACAAATCAATAATAGGAAATCTTACAATTACATTACACACTACTAAGCATACAATACCACTACAGTAGCTGTAAATAAAATGTTCATATGAAACACCCCCAAATATTGCAGAAGGTTTTATGCTAAACTGGGTTGGAAAATTAGAATAAAAGAGTGAACTGCTGTTAACGTTTTTGTACACTACCTTATACTAAGTAATTATGGCCTACCTGTATAACACAGGCAATTCTCCTCAGAGGACATGAATGCAATGACTGAAAACTGCTGCTGGATTTGTATCCTTTCATTTAAATTTTCTCCTTCTTCGCCTTCTACATTCAGTGTCTCAGGTGCAGCCACTGCAGCAGTGTGCTGTGGTTTGTAAACCATCCCAAGCATTGGACAAGAAGAAAAAACACATCCAGAAGGTCAGTATGATCTATTGGGCATGGTTTTAGAAGTTAGATTTTCTCTGCATTGTTTAACTGTTTAGGTATGGGCTGAACCCACTGCTCTGAAAGTATAAAGTTGAAGTCCCAGACTCCTAAAAGAAACATTCATTTATATTGGAATTTTTTTTTTAAGCTGGCAGATAAACTTGTGGGGTTTTTTTGTTTTATTTTGATTTAATTGTTTCCTTAAGAGTCTGTCTTTGTTTGTTATAGAATGCTTGCATTTGTGATCCGATCAGATCCTGAACAACAGTCATTTCCCACCATTCCCACAGTTATTTTCTCCCCAAGTTCCCTCAGAAATGGTTATGCCTCAGTTGCATTAAGGAAAGAAAAGCATTTTGGTTTCTGGTTCACATTGGTTTAGCGGGTCTGTCTGTTATATAAATGATTTAAATGAATCTATTAAATAAACTGTTCATCAGTGGCAGTAAAGTACTGTCGTCATAACATTTGACAATATTGTCACTCAGACCCCAAGACTGTATTCATTAAACTGACTATTGTTTCATCTACTCCTGTTCAGATTTCAGAGGGAAAGGAGAACAGTGGTACAGACCTCTCCTGTGTGGACGAGGTGAACTGGGAGTCCCGATTAGACTCATCACTACTAGAGCAGTCCAAGAAAAAAATTCTTCATACACTCAACTCTGGCTCACTGAAAGAGCTGAAGAGCCTGCAGCTCATTGGGGATAAGAAAGCCAAACTTATTCTGGGATGGAGGGAAATCAATGGAGACTTTACCCAGGTATTGTGATAAAGTTCAAATGTAATTAACTGTCTTGAGTTAATCCAGGCACTTAATTGTAATTCTGATAGCAATTTCGATTCACTAGGTGGAAGACTTGAAGAAAGTTGAAGGCATTACAACAAAACGTTTCTCCTCTTTCATAAAGGTAAAACTAGTGTTTTTAAGACTGAAATGTAAACTACACACCTGTGTAAAGACATGAGACAGCCTTGCATGTAAATATTATCACAAAACATGAATATGAGATATGTATATGCTGTCCGTACATCAATTATTTAAAAAAACATGCACAGCTACAGTTAACCAAATTATTTTGTCTGCTTCATATGGCTTAAACATGATTTATTAAATCTATAGCAAAAAAACTACCAAACTATATCAAGAGCAAAGTTGGCTTACCCCAAATCAGGCATGGCAGGCATTGCAAGACAGCAGGTTTGAAGTAGCCTGTTTTTGCGCCAGCCCCCACTATATTATTGTCCATTGGCGATTGTGATATCATGCAATCAGAAGATGATAGGTTGCACATATCACAAACTTACTGTGGTCATTTTAACAACTGGAAGACTTGTGCAGTTTTTATTTAAGGCTAAAAACCCTTGAACTCTGATTTCTTTATTTCCTGTATTGTAAATATTTTTTTTTCTCTCTCTCTCTCTCCTATCTACAGGCAAACATTCTCAGTGTGATGGGGAAATGAGCTTGTATGTATGTGTCTGTCAAAAAATAGCAGACTGTACTGCTTGTACTGATTTTACTTTACTTTTTTTCCATTTTTACTCTTTGCATTTAACTATTCATTTATCCATGTTTTTGTGCCCTGGCTTGCTGCTTAATAAATGCCACTTCAGTGCCACAGGATGAGTTGATGGATTTATTCTGCCTTGTTTTATGAAAATGGCATTTGCCATTAAGATACAGCTTAAGCAGGTTAAGACTGAAGCCTAAACATAATGAACAGCAAGTCACTCATTGTCAAACAATAGTTGCCCAAATGGTTACACCAAGAATGGAGTCAACTGACAGCAATGAAATACGATGGGTTGGTTTGACAGTGTCAGACATGCAAATGAAGCTGCGCATGTGACGTTCCCAACAGAAATGTCTTCCATGAGTCATCCTGTTGCTGCCAGCATCGTTGGTAGATGACTACACGGTGCACGACTACATGCACACAAACCGTTACTGCCCTTACAAACCACGTCACCAACTACAATAATGTGCCAGAATGTCATGGAGTGACCCCAAAAGGTAGCAGGTTATTTTCAATGTTTGCCACTTCACTGCCGTGGTTGAGACGTCTGGCGTGTTGCGTGGCAAATGTAGTGTCGTAAGACACTACCTCTGTATGTGTAGCTCATTAAATATTTAGACTGATATGGGAAATATTTAAAGTTCCTGATAGCCTTTTATCTCACTTTTGGCATTGCAATTTGATACTTCCTTCTTTATTTTTATGAAGATGAGTGTTGGGGTTAATAATGATTTAAGATTTATTTTAATGTATTTAATGTTATTTTAATGTAAATGTCAGTTCAGCTTTATTTGTGACCTGACTAACTGGGAGGAACCACCAAAAGCCTTGGAAATAAACTGATTTAAATACATTTTAAAAACCAGGATGATGGTGCCTCACAGCAACAAGGTGTTCATTCTCTGATTCCTAGCTGAGGCTACCCAACGTTGCCTAACCATTGTTCACTTTGTAGAACACAAGGCTCATCCTCATGGATGTTTTTGATAAATGCTGACAAACTATACAGCTACACAGCATGTAAACAATAATGTAATATTTAAGTGACGTGTAGTCCGTAATGGTGTTCAATACCACTCTATTTGAGTCAGAGTCAAGAACGGGACTGGGACACATCGAGTAAGAGTCAAAACTGAAACCAAGAGTGCCAGAAACAGACAAGAAATGAAAACATAAATAATTACATTTGTTTTTAAATAAAACAATATTTAGCCTAAAACATTACAACTTATTATAGTCTTGATCAAACTTTGCACTCTAACTGGAACCAGTGATGAGGTTTCTGGATTTCATGTTCAAGGCACATGAAAATGAATATCAGCTCTGTTCTTTGCCCAAGGGTCTTTACAAACAAAACCCAATATTTTACACCGTCACTTTGAGACTAAACTCAGTGAATGAATATCTGTCAAGCTCAACTTTTCTATCGCCAGCCTGACATCCAGCAGTCTGTAGCTTCTGCTGTTCTTATTAGCTGACTTAGATGAAGTTCCACCTTTACTGCTGTTACATTAGTTTTCTGTCTTCCACTCTTTACTATGCAAAGTTTGGATTTTATTTAAAGATTTGAGATCCTGGCACCAGAGCAAAATGTATCACTTAAGGTGAAACAGAACATACAATTAAACAAGTGGCAAACAGAAAGTAATTTTCAGTCTCATTGAAAGTTAAATATCAGCCATGTATGTTTGGGATTCCTGACGTTCCTGGGAAAAAAGGTATGAGAAGTACCAACATCCACTTTAAAGCCAGAAGTACAGCACAACCCCCTGGTGCCTATGGAAACTGCAAACTGTATCATTTAAAGTGAAATGAAACAGTTGATTCAGATGCTAGTGAAGGTTAAACTGATTTTAGCCTAGTCTAAAGATGAACATCATGCTCAATGACAGGTCATTGGAAATGGCGAACCCCCTTCGCAGCATAAACAGAGATACATAGCTGCACATATGAAATCTGCCATTACTCTTGCTCTGGAATGTGTCAGGACTGTTACCTAACAGTCTACCCTGTTTTAAAGGGCTCCATTTTGCCACCCACTTTCACAAACACAGGGTTTGTATTTTAAAGAGGAGATAACAGCATTGGAGGTTTACTGAAATGTCGTTCTGATGATGTAAACACGTTTTTTTCCATTCTGTGGCATCTTTAACTACAGTCTTTCATAACAGTGTGTTGTTTTTTTTTGGATGAATCTTTTCGCCTACCTGGAGTACCGCCACTATCAGGTAACATGGAATAGGTCCACGTCTGCTCCATGGTGTTGGGTTCTCTTCTCTACATTCTTCACATTCTTTCTCTTAAAGAAGTAATCACTTCTCACGGCTTTTCTTATCACTGCTATGCTGATGATACGCAACTCATGCCTTCTTTCCCATCATCTGATACACAGGTCTGCAATCGCATCTCAGCATGCCTGACCGACATCAGCTCAAGGATGACAGCTCACCACCTTAAGCTCAATCCCAGCAAGACTGAGCTGCTGTTCATCCCCAGCACTACAGGTCCTCACCGTGATCTTGCCATCTCATTCGGGAACTCCTTGATCGTCCCGACTGAGGATGCAAGAAGTCTTGGAGTGATTCTGGATGGCCAGTTATCATTCTCGGCTCATATAGCGAACCTGACTCGGTCATGCAGATTCCTCCTCTACAACATCCGGAGGATACGACCCTTCCTTTCTCAGGAAGCCACCCAGCTGCTTGTCCAGTCTCTGGTCATTTCAAGGCTAGACTACTGCAACTCGCTCCTGGCTGGTCTTCCTCTCCGGGCCATCAGGCCCTTGCAACTTGTCCATAACGCTCGTCTCATCTTCAATCTTCCAAAGTTCACCCACGTCACTCCACTGCTGCGCTCCCTTCATTGGGTTCCTGTCGTTGCTCGCATCAGATGTAAAACTCTTATGCTGGCCTACAAAGCCAGGAATGGACCAGCGCCTCCCTACCTTATGGCAGTGGTGAAGAGTCAGTCTGTACCTCAAGCCCTTCGAGCTTCAAGTACAGCTCAACTCGAACCACCATCCCTGAGGACTCATGGAAGACAAGCATCCAGACTCTTCTCTGTCCTGGCTCCCAGATGGTGGAATGAACTCCCACTGAGCGTCAGAACAGCGGAGTCTCTCGCGGTCCTCAAACGCAGACTGAAGACCCATCTCTTCCTAATGCACTTAAGTGAGTGAGCTCTAGTAGAGGTGTAAATTGTGTGTATTGTGTTGCACCTATAATGACCTTTGCCAATGTGTATTGTGTTGCACTTATAATGACCTTTTCTCCTCTATAGGTATGAGCACTGGGCTGGGGTTGCCAGGTAATGCTTTACTTGCTCTATGTCTGTGTATTAATCTCTAGGTACCAGCACTGGCCCTTGTTCGGGCAGTGTCTGAGCTCATGGCGAGATTTAGGCTCTAAACTTCCTACTAGCTGGAATATTATCCAACCGTACACTAAGCACGGTTGTAAGTCGCTCTGGATAAGAGCGTCTGCTAAATGCCTTAAATGTAAATGTAATCCATTCACGCGTCTTCGCCATTGTTTTCCTCCACGTTTGTACAGCTGAACGCCTCTCTCTCTCTCTCTCTCTCTCTCTCTGTCTCTCTGTCTCTCTCCCTCTCTCTCTCTCTCTCTCTCTCTCTCTCAGCTACCATTTGCATCACGACGATAGACAAGTGTGTGTATTCGTCTGTATCCGTGTGATACACACAGGCTGTCCGCGTGATCGTTGTTGATTTTTGTTCTGCACAAAAAAATTCTGACTTGAAATGCAATCAGGCTCGCTGAAATCGCGCTGTTTTTCTTTACAGGAAAGCATTTCAGTCCGTTGTTGTATTGCTTGATATATTTCTTAGGGGAGAACATTTAAATGCATTGGTGGTGTATTTCTGAAGGAAGCGCCTGCATTCTGCAAGCCAGAAAATCTGCATGTCTGAACGCTGGTATCGAACAGTTTAAGGTAGGTGCCTGTTTATACACATGCACGGTATGAATGCACGGTGGGGACTAGGGTAGGTGGCGTTTCTTTGTCTCATTATTAAGAAAGTAAAGCAAAGGCAAATTACCCCTTTACCTCGTATTTGCGCCAGTGCCTAATATTGGTCAATACAATCACCATGTCTGTTTAATATGTTTATTTTTTTCCCATTAAAAAAAAAATAAAAAATACGAGATCGTCATACCGTTCATGTGATTAATTACGATATGCTGTATTTTCACTCGTGCACTCGTTCGTAGTGCTCCCTCGGTCTCGTTCTCGTTCTCTTCCTTCATATGTCTCTGTTTTTCCATGTGGCTTTGTTTCCTGCCCGTTTTCCAGCTTTTTTTATTTGCTTTTAAATTCTGTCTGTTTTGACCTGCCACTATATGTTCTGTGTTGTTGTTGTTGTTAATGTCTTGAATTAATAATTTGGATTATATATTCCACACATGTTAAGACATATCTGTGACAGTGATGTGCGTAAATAAGAATTTAAAAGCAACACTAAATAACATGGTTCATCAGTAGGCTGATGTTATAATTAATTTCTCTGTAAACCACAGTTTAGCAATTTCTCATGAAATAAGTAAGTATTGAAAAGGGCAGAAATTTGTCTTGGTAAAATGTCCTGTGGTATTTAGAGATAGGTGAGTTTTCTACTCCTACATGTAGAGCCATAGCATGAGTATCTGGTTATACATTTGTGTTTGTTTTAAGAAGCTGCATGAATCAAAGCATGAATGGCTAAGTTGTTTTTCCCCTTCGGTCATTGCAAATCCAACAGGAATACATCTGTTTCTATTGTGCCTGCCACTGTTTCTGAAGAAATGGACCATGATCAGGCTCTGTCAGACTCTCTGCTTGGCCCCAAGGAAAGTGGACCATCAGGAGTCCAATTACTAGACTCTGTCGCCACTCAGTCAGGGACAGCCAAGGTGAATTCGTTCCCCTGCCTGCTGCTAGTTTCGCAACCCCAGCAAATCCAGGAGGAGTCCCATCAGCATGGGGAGAGCAACATGGTGGTCAGAGAGAAGACAGAGAACAGTAGGAGCTCACTCTCATTTATTAGGATTTGTGTTTGTTTGGAATGCTGCAGCTTTAATCGCATTACTTTACAAGTTGATTTATTTCAGTAACTCCATTCAAAAAGTGAAACTTGTATATTATATTCATTCATTACACAAAGACTGATATATTTCAAATTTTTGTTTCTTTTCATTTTGATGATTATAACTGACAACTAATGAAAACCCCAAATTCAGTATGTCAGAAAATTAGAATATTGTGAAAAGGTTCAATATCAAAGACACCTGGTGCCACACTCTAATCTGCTAATTAACTCAAAACACCTGCAAAGGCCTTTAAATGGTCTCTCAGTCTAGTTCTGTAGGCTACACAATCATGGGGAAGACTGCTGACTTGACAGTTGTCCAAAAGACCATTGACACCTTGCACAAGGAGGGCAAGACACAAAAGGTCATTGCTAAAGAGGCTGGCTGTTCACAGAGCTCTGTGTCCAAGCACATTAATAGAGAGACGCAGGGAAGGAAAAGATGTGGTAGTAAAAAGTGTACAGGCAATAGGGATAACCACACCCTGGAGAGGTGTGTGGAACCAAACCCATTCAAAAATGTGGGGGGGATTCACAAACAGTGGACTGCAGCTGGAGTCAGTCCTTCAGGAACCACCACGCTCAGACGTTTAAGGACCATGATATCCCTGTTCTTAATTGGCCAGCAAACTCGCCTGACCTTAACCCCATAGAAAATCTATGGGGTATTGTGAAGAGGAAGATGCAATACGCCAGACCCAACAATGCAGAAGAACTGAAGGCCACTGTCATAGCAACCTGGGCTCTCATAACACCTGAGCAGTGCCACAGACTGATCGACTCCATGCCACGCCGCAAAAGGAGCCCCAACTAAGTATTGAATGTTGTACATGCTCATACTTTTCATGTTCATACTTTTCAGTTGGCCAACATTTCTAAAAATCCTTTTTGGTATTGGTCTTAAGTGATATTCTAATTTTCTGAGATACTGAATTTGGGGTTTTCATTAGTTCACAGTTATAATCATCAAAATTAAAAGAAATAAACACTTGAAATATATTAATCTGTGTGTAATGAATGAATATAATATATAAGTTTCACTTTTTGAATGGAATTACTGAAAAAAGTTTTTCATGATATTCTAATTTTATGACCAGCACCTGTACATTCGTTTCATACACTCAGCAAGTAGTTGCACGCAGATAGAATGATCCGACTGTAATAAAATTTGGTGAGTAGGTTTGACATTGTAAGAGATGTGAATGATTTAAGTTTTACTCTCGGTTGTGCGTGTGATTTAAGCAAGCATGGGCCTTATCACTGTACGCCACTGACTCAGCAGCCACTATCACAGACGTTCAGTGAGCTGTGATACCCTCCATTAATCATTATGCATTTTATGTAAATGAAAGCTGGATGTAAGCATAACTTTTTCAACAAGCACTTGATATCTGCGCTGAGCCACAGAGCGCACTGTGGCATTCTTTTGTGGGCAGCTGAGCAGCCCTTGCATGACGATAGTTAACAGGCTGCTGAACTACGAGTTTTCATTATAAAAAAGTGGCTGAAAAGGTCAGTTTGATTTGAGAGGGAGACCAGCGACACCCCCCCCCCTTTTTTTTTTCTCTTACGATCAAATAGAGGAGATTGTATGTACACCATTATTTTAATTAAATTGTTGAATGGTAATTTAAATGGCCAGTAGGGTTCACAGTTGGGGTAGGAGGTTGGTGCTTGGCATAACACATTAATTATTTTGTTGGATGATAATTAACCCATTCATGTCCAGCTACTCAATTCTGTGTGGATGCTTCTGAGCTTGTTTTCCCAGCTGGAACATCTTCAACATTTAAAATGTGGTTGAAAAAAGTTGTTGATAATGTTATCAACAACTTTTTTTGTAAAGTATTTAATGTTAAATGGTTGTGAAAAGGTTAGAAAAATTAATATGAAAATTGTAATACTCCACAAAAAGTTAGACCTACCCTTTGTCAGAATTCACAGTTTGTAAAAGTGTTTCGGTACCCGGTAATAGTGTTTCACGTCTTGTAAATTTGTTTGTACTTTAGTTTTTTTTGATAATGTTAATTTGATTTGCACTTCCCAGCCACTGTATTAAACCCATGTAAGTTGATTATGAAGCAGCATTATCTCAGAGGTATGGCTTGGGCGTACCCCCACAAGTTGTGTGCTGTTATCTTGTGAGTGAGGTTCAGACCTGGCCAGCCATGAAGCCATGGACCCCAGTTGTCAACAAGGCACTGTGCAGGCTAGTGATGGTTCCATGCTGGTATGTGGTGTGTTCTCATGGCATGGGTTGAGTCCACTGGTCTGCCTAAACACATTATTGACTGGTGTCCACTTGATGATCATTTAAAGCCGTTCGTGGACTTCATGTACCCCCCACAATTCCAGCAGGATAGTGCACCATGCACAATGCGCCATCGGGCCCAAGTTGTCTAGAAGTGGTTTAAGGAGCATTCTGGAGCGGTATGACGAAAGGCGTGGGTGGCCTGCACATTTGCCCAACATGAGTCCAGTTAAATGATTCCACTACCATGCCTCATTTGCACTGCGGTAATTTACCACTTTGCCATAAGATAACACCTCTCAACCTATACAGATGCAGACGTTCCTGCCGCTCCTGAATTAATGGAATTTCATAATCAGTTTACATACTGCTATCCCATAACTTTTGGTATGTCAGCCTAAAATTGTAAAGTGTAAAATTACTTTTATAATTAGATTAAGCACAAAATAGAATTAGTGACTAATGACATAGGTTTACTTTATTGGCAAGTTTTAGTCAGCAATGGAAATTGATTAAAACAATGTAGATTAAATTAAATAACATTCAACTTTCATAGTGAAGAGTACAGATTCAAGATTCAAGATTCGGTTTTATTGTCATATGCACAGCATAACAAGCAGTTACATTGTACAATGAAATTCTTACTTTGCAGTTCCTCCATTCCCGACAGTCTAAAAAATAAATATCAATATAAAAGTAGAGAGAAAAATAAGAAGTATAATATATATATATAAACACTATATAATATATAATATATATATATATGTATATAATATAAAAAACTAAAATAACAGTATTGTATGGATGTGCAAGTAAAGGTGCATTATGCAAGTGTAAAAAACTGTGGAAAGTACAAAAAAAAACAGTATGGAATAAAAGTAGCAGGTTTGAGTTACAGTTTTTGGTACAGTACTGTACTGTGCAGAGGACAGTGCCGGGCAAGTAAGGTGCAGAATAGGATATTATGCATGTGTAAAGTAACCATGGCAATAATGGTATTGATTGCAAGACCAAAATTACACACACGCACACTTTTTTAATGACAAAATACACACTAGGGGGCAGTAAACACACTTGCCTGGAGTGGTGGGCAGCCCTATCCACGTTGCCTGGGGATAAATGTATATACATTGGGTATATATTCAGCTTGTACAGCAATAGGCTGTATATGTATATTGCAATGATACTAGAACACAGTGTACAGTAACAGTGCAGTGCAGACAGAAAAAATGTCCTTGGTGATGATGATTACCGTGCCCAGAGAATGCTTAATATAAGTGGAGAGTGAAGAGTGTTAAGAGGCTGCTCATCAGGTTGTGGATCTGTTTTGTAGAAGACCACTCTATTTTCCCTTTTAAAGCGTACATAGAAGTGGTGTGGCTCATCTGGAAGTGAGGCACAAGTTTTGGGGCCATTATGTTAGGTGGTTTGAAGTCAGTAATTGACTGTATGCCTTGCCCCATACGCCAAAGGTCAAAGGAGTTTAAATACTTTTTAATCGGCTGTTTGAAACAGTGTTTAGACTTTAGGTACCTCATCTGAGGATGGCATGTGCAGAGCTGAAATCCTCCCCATCTTCAGACCTAAAAGTTTGCTCTCTACACAGAAATTCCACATGAGAATGCCTGGTTATCAGTCCAGGAAGTGCTACAGGGTCATGCAGCAAAACAAAAATCCAAAGCACAAGAGCAAGTCTGGACAATCCAAAATTTTCTTTTAAATCATTTTTTTCTGTTTTGGAGTGGCCAAGTCAAATTCTCGACTTGGACTCCATTGAGATGCTGTGGTAGAACCTTAAATGGCTTGGGAAAACGTGATCCAGTGTGACTGAATTAAAGCAGTTTTACCAAAGCAAGAGTTGACCAAAGTGTCTCCACATCATTGTAAAAGACTGATTGTAGGAAGAGTTTGGCTGCATGTGTTGCTGTTAAAGGAAGCACAACCAGTCATGGTGCTAATTTTTACCAGCAAAGTTGCCAAACACCCAATCTTGCATGCATGCAGCGATTTTTGAGTACTAAACATTGTGTTTTTTTTTTAATAACTTCGGGAAAAAAATAATTTTAAGTCTGTATGTTTTGACCTGATTTTGTAGTAATGACTCTCATATGACTGTGTGCATGTACCTGTCGAACACTATTATATGGTATCTTCCTTTCTCTCGGTAGGTCATGGGGTCTACACTTCTCACCCAGAAGCTATAACATTGCCCCCTGCTTTTTCATCTTTGCCACAGCGCCATCATTCTGTCCCCCACACACCCCACCCTCACTTGGGCCGGACTCGTAAGGGCAGCAGGTCCAGCTCCATCGCCTACACGGCATTTTCCCCCCGACCATCTCTGTCCCGCCACTCCAGCTTGGCCACCAACCCACCGCTGGACCGCTCCAAGCCTAGCGACTACCTCATTATGGCCATAATTGCATGTTTTTGCCCTGTCTGGCCCATCAATATTGTAGGATTTGTCTACTCTATCATGGTAAGTGGAAGGGGAGCAAGCAACCTTTTTTTTGGTGTTGACCGAAGTAACTAAACATCTCAAATATTATACTTTGTCTGTACATATCCAGGTTTATGATTAGCAGGGAGTCATGCAGTCAGTCAGTGTCAGAAAACACATATGTGCATATACATTTTACCAGCACCTAGCAGACCCTCTTATCCAGATTGACTTACAAATGTGCTTTGTTGTACATACCACTAGCTAGTGCAAGTAGACTACAGTAAAAAAAACCATAGGATATTAATGATGATAATAACTAGATACAAAGATATACATTACAAGGATATGACAAGTTCAATTACAAGAAGTATTAATTAGTGCAAGTTAGTTGTATTATATGCCTTTAATGCATCTTGTAGAATTAATTTAGACCATTCCCATTAGGTAGAGAATACTTTGTTGGCAAGCATCAAATCTGTATCTTTAAATCTTATTCTACAGCATGCTATGGTCCTTTGATCCATTAAAGTTCATTCAAATGAGGAAAGCAATGTATCAGTATGGTGTATCCAGCAAACTGTTGCCATGCTAAATATATTCTGATAGTTGTAGAAGAGCTCTTTTCGGATCTAGTCTAGAAACAGTTTGGACCAAGGGAACATCGATGGAGCCAGGCGGCTGGGCAGGGTAGCCAAACTGCTGTCCATCTTCTCCATTGTTGGTGGCGTCATCATCATAGTTGGGTGTGTTGTTAATCTGTCAAGTAAGTGGCCATTGACATGGGACTCCCGCCACAGTCCCATTGTCCATCTATGTTTCTATTCTTTTTTTCTGGTATATGGATAATTCACAACACGTACTCACAACACATACCTTGGTCACATACTTGGATCATTTTACTAGCATGTTTACAAGTTAACTAACTTGAGTTAATATGTTCTGTCATTAACAACATTGAAAGACTTTTCTATTATCTTTTTGGTTTGTATTTTTGCAGTTAACGTAAAATTCTAAGGAGAGCCGAGTTCTGGACTTCATTTTTACGTCTGCCCATTCTGCACACCTCATCGTGCTCAGGACTGCAGTCCCAGCTAATTGATTGATCAGTAGGTAAATGCGCCTGAACAAAGATGTAGCAAAGACCACCTTCATCACCAGGAATGGAAAAGAAATGCCACTGCTGGTGTTCCAAACTGCATTCACACACTTAAGACCGCTTTACTGATGTGATACTTGACTTTCCTTAAAACGTTTCTGTTTTATTAGATCTAACTTTCTCAGCTACTTAGCATGGATAATAACACACACACTCTTGAAAGCTCTTTTCCAAAAGGCTTTGGTATGAGAATAAATATTCTGGGAGATCAGTGGAAAACCTTTCAGTCCTTCAGCGCCCTTTCCATAGGAAATGATAACATTAAGAATTTAGAAAATTTCCTTGAGACAGAAGACAAAATGCAAAGAGTGTGACTTGAGCAGAACATTGCAGTGATTGTAACTTGATGTGTGCCTATCCTATTTCTTATGACCTGTCTTTTTGTGTGACATTATATTCACAAATCAAAGCAAAGACACGAAGATTTGTTGAACGTTCAGTTACTCTCCCAATCAAAAATTACCATTACCTAAGCAAGAAATATGATCATCATATGTTGTTACCCAAAATATGTTGTATGTACAGTGTAACTTCTAAAATCTGTCACTGCTAGATGCTTTTTGATTATATTGTTTTATTTAATGTTTATTAGCTCTTTCTGTAGCTGCAGCAGACATTTTTGGTTCCTTAATGGAACCTTAACAAATTCAAAAGACTAAAAAAATAGTTATAGTTTCTATGGGGTCCCAGGATTAGTTCATGTGATGTGAGACTTTAATTACTTTAAAGTAACTTTTAAAGTGATGGTTTGGTAAAAGTTTTGTTCTTCTTCCCTAATTGATTGGGCATGACTTGTATGGTGTTCTAAGTTTATTACCTGTTTAGCTTTAAATTTCCAGGCAAGAGTGTGAGGAATAAGACAATAAAGTTAATATAATTAGCAAGTAATGGAAGTTTATGCCATACCGATTAGCACTGTGCAAACTACTAAACTACTGCCTGGAAATGAGTTGTTAAGTACTTTCAAATAGACTTGCTTATGTGATGTATGTGATTAAATGACATACTGTTATGATAAACTTCAGTGTTTCTATAAACAGTCTGAAAAGGTGAACATAGTAGCATCATTCAACTTAACCTTTGTGCACATTTTGTCTACTTATTATGTAAATAATATTTTATCAAGTGTTATGAAACGTTATGAACATTAAAGTCCGGTACCCAGTTTTTAATGTAGCATTCAACACTATTAAACGAAACACAGCTTTTGTACAAGGTGTGGTGTTTTATTTTCCAGGCCATAGCCACATAAGGGATATTGTGACATGACTATCGCATTTGTCATTGTATTTACCATCTGAGAAACCGTGGAATGTGAAATCTCGGCTATTTTGGTGTATTTCCCTTTTACAATTGACAGATGTAAAATTGTTATTCTTTTAGGGCTTAAGGATAAGTCTGTATCACAATAGGGTGCCACGTTGAATAATGGCTCTTTGGTTTTTTCTGGGTGATGTTCTTCTTTCTGCTAGCAGTAGGAGGTGCATTAATTGAGTGTAAGCATAATAGTTTGAACACTTATTTGTTTTCTAGTAACAGGATTGAAATTAAATGCTTGAAGCATTTTGTTATAAAATCGAGCTCTAAAATAATAATGACAGAAGGACCAATTTTATAAACCAGAAAGAAAGAAAAATGTAACTAAAGAATAAATGACACCCAGTCATTCCACTTCTGTAGATCTGCATAATACTGTTCCCTGTGTCTTATATAAAAAATATAGTTTTATCTTATTTTGTTTAAAAACTTACATTAAAGCTCAAAAGGTTTCCTTTATTTAACTTCTTTAACTTTGCTACACCATAATTCCAACAGCACAGCTGAGCCGAGTGTGTTTTTTATGTTTGCTGCCAGTCGCTTCAGAAGAAACAGCAAACTCTGCCATCCTCACAAGAGACCTTATCCTGCAGAGCTGAGGTATTTCTGGGATACATTTCTCCAGGAGGCATATTATATGCAAGGACAGCCACCTACACCTACATATCTCACAGTAGCTCCAGGAAGGAAGGAAGGAGGAAGGGGAAAATAGAGAACACAATTCTGTTCTTATATCTGTCTCTCCTTTGTTTAATTTTAATGTACATCCATCATGAAAAGCAAGTTTGTGGAGCTAAAAGTAAGCTAAACTACCAAGTCTGATATGCTCCATAAGATAGATAGATAGATACTTTATTAATCCCAGAGGGAAATTCAAGGACATACACAACATACTACACCTGTTATATTGGTACCATTGACACCCTGTTGTCTGTAATGAAAGGTTTTTGTAAATTAATTTCAATAGCTTCATAATGTTCAATGATATTGCTTCACAACACATTGTGTCGAGTAAAGTAGCACCTACACAACATACTACACCTCTGATCCTGGCACATTTAACCCACTGTTGTCAGTAGTCAAATGTTTTTTCTCAATTAATTTAAAATTAAAAAGTAAAAAGCAATAGCTTTCAAACATATAGTTATATCGCTTCAAAACAAGTTGTACTGAATCAAATACCAACCACACAATATACTACACCTGTTATATTGGTATCATTAACCCCTTGTTGTCTGCAGTGAAAGGTTTTTGTGAATTAATCTCTATAGCTTTTTAACATTCCATGATAATGCTTCACAACACATTGCACTGAGTCAAGTAGTATCTACACAACATACTACACCTCTTATCCTGGCATGTTTAACCCTTTGTTGTCTTTAGTGAAAGTTTTTCGTGAATAAATGCTGGCTGCTTTTGGATTTTTAGTTATGTAACCTCAAAACAAGTTGTAGCTACACAACATACAACACCTGTTAAATTGGTATCATTAACACCTGGTGGTCTGCAGTGAAAGGTTTTTCTAAAGGAATTTCAAAAGCTTTTTAAAGGTTTAGTGATACAGCTTCAACAAAAGCAGTTCCCATAACATACCACACGTCTTATATTGCCTCATTTAATCCTTACTGATTTGTTGTAAAAGATTTTCATGTATAGAGTTTTTTTTCCATTATTGAAAACGGGCTCAAAATACATAAGGCTTGAGAAACTTTTGAATATTTTTATTATTGATTAATAAATTAAAGTTATCAACATAGGTTACAGTATGTAGTGTAGGGTCACTCAATTCAGTAGAATTTGTTTTGGAGCAATATAATCATATGAGCAAAACCTATTGAAATGAATTCCCAAAACCTTTTACAACAGACCAGCAGGGTTTAATGATACCAAGGGTTTAATGGGTGTAGTATTTCATAAGTGCTGCACTTGAGTACGTACAATTTTTTTCCCCCAGTGGTACTGTTAAACCTTTAAAAACTGTTGAAAATAATTAATAAAAACCTTTCACTGAAAACCAGCTAGGGTTAAACTTACAAATATAAAAAAAAAAGTAGTATGTTGAGTAGGGGGCATTTAATTCAGTACAATTTATTTTGTAGCAATATAACACGTTTAATAGCTATTAAAAATATTTCAGGAAAATATTTTACTACAGTCCAGCATAGGTTAAATATGGCAAAATAAAAGGTGTATTATGTTATGTAGACTGCACTTGAAAACAATTTGCTTTGAAGAAAAATCATTATTGTATTATTGCAAGTATTATTGACCATTCAAAAGCTATTGAAATTCATTCACAAAAACCTTTTACTACAGACAACAGCAGGTTAATGGTACCAATATAGCAGGTATAGTATGTTGTCTAGATGGTACTTGATTCAGTATAGCTTATTTTGAAGCATTATAATTAAATGTTCAACAGCTATGGAAATTAATTCACAAAAACGTTTCACTACATACAAAAAAAGGTTAAACATGCCAGGATAAGAGGTGTAGTATGTTGTTTATTTGCTACTTGATTCAGTACAACTTGTTTTGTATAACAAGTTGTACTGAATCGAGTTTTGCTTACTTTTTAACGCTATTGTAATCAAGTTATCCAAATCTTAGTTAATCTCAGTCAAGTGAGCTTTGTATTTACAAGCTGTCATGATGTGCTTTTTTGTTAACAGCTCAATATTTATAGCATTTTTTCTGAATAAATAGCTTTGTGGTTCTTCGTGTGTGATCTGCTAAAAGGCTGCTGTAGCTTAGAAAGCTCAATTCTAGTACAATCAAGTGTGAGATGCTTTACTCCGTTGATCTTCGCCTGCGTATTTACTGGGAGTGTAATTTGTACACAGCCCCTAAGCTCTCATGAAGTCTGTGCAAATCTGTGTTTAGTAGTTTTTAAAAGGCAAACTTTTACGGCATCAATCAAGTTGTAGCTGATTGCCCTGGATGTCAGCAACAACCATTTGTAAGTTACGCGTTAGCACGAGCCGTATCAAAGCTATTGAAGAAAGAAATCAAACATGCAATTAAATATTTTCAAATATATATATATATATGAAACTTTACCGCAGTATTTTACTGATAGCTATATACTTAGCATATAGCATAGCTATAGTCAGTGACTGTAATATGATATTGCAACACTGCTTGGCTCAAACAAAAAGAAAAGCACTTGAGAAGCAAACTGCTTACAACAGCTTATGTTCAGTTAGGAATCTTCAGTATCAAAATAGCAAATCACTGCTCAAAATCTACTAATGCATTCATGCAGAGGAACAAGTACAATGTTCTGAAATGACCATCTCAGTCCCCAGACATGAATATTATTGAAAATCTTAAAATCTTGAAAGGTGGTCACTTTAAAAGAGAGCTGTTTCATGCTCAGAAACCATTAATAAATACCTGAATGAACTAGAGATTTTTGTAAAAAGAAGTAATGGTCCTAAATGTGGCACCTTCCAGCCTCACCACAATCCAGACTCTCAATTAGAAGCTATAGGGAAGCATTTAGAGGCTGTTATTTCTGCGAAAGGAGGATCTAACTAAATATTGAGTTAAGGTTGTTTTTTTTTTTGGTGCCCAAAGTTTTCTATTACACGCTGGAAGAGGAGGGCCTAAGAGATTTTGTTTAGACAATTATTGCACGACTTCCTTCTGGTCCATTCATAATAAACTTCATTTCACTTCTCAAATATCACTGTGTTTGTCCCCTATATGATATATCTTGATGGAATTTTTTTATCCATAAACCAATCAATGCTTTTTAATAATGGTAAAAATATAGCAAAAATTAACAACGCTCTGCCCCCCTCCCAAATTTTCACACCCTACTGTCATTCCTCTCTCTTAACCAACACATCAACTGCAATCTGGCAAGTGGATACTAGGCAGGTAATAAAAATTGCAACAAGCTTAGATCTCCCAGGAACAGGACTAATAATCACTGGTCTAGACCTTCACGAAACAAGCTGTCATTTTCATGATCATCCGTAACTGAACAGGTGTATCTACTGTTATAACCACTATCAGTATAAGGGGCATACTGATATGTGTTAATAGCAAAATACTCGGGCGCAGTAGTTAACAAGCCTTTAATCAGAAGGCAGTTGCATATTCCAAAGACATGTACAGATGAGGACTTTGGAATAAAAATTGAAATCAGTGACACTTCTTCCAAAGCATGTATGCTATTAAAACTCAAAATAAAGACAAAATAAAGAAATAAATTAAACTCCACATTATTGAACTACATTGTTGAACAATGTATGCAGGACATGAAAGACTTTCATATAGTAATTACAACATTTCCATTACACTTACATGGACAGCCAGACAATATCCATTAGAAGGCTGCAAACATTGGGATTCATGGAGTGCTTCTTCTTTTCCACAACCTTGCCAGTTTTTTTTGCTGATAACCTTCTCAGCGGAGATCTTGAAGTCTGGGTCTGGATTGGTTCCCGCAAAGCACCTGGAAAATAACACAAAAATATTTTTTATTAAATGTGTGCAACAGTTACAATGCTCTAGACTCAAAACTACACTGTAACAAATTGCTGTAAATTTACTGTGGATTTACAACAGTATCTTACTGTATTTTTTAATAATTGTAAAATACTGTTATATAATCATACCTCACATGTAAATTGACAGTAATGCGGTAGGTTAACCAATAAGATTAGATAACTGTTAATCTTATCCACGCTATAATACTACAGTACGCCGTCCATCAGCCGTTTATTCCATGTCCCGATCATCCATACCATCATCCATCGCACTGTGAACTATTGGTGGGGCACGTGGGTGCTGGGGGGGGTTGGCTGTTTGTGGTGGCTCACACGGTGAGGGGTGGGGCAGCCACGGTGGGGTGGGCTCTTGGTTCTACTTCAACCAGCTCAATCCAATACTGCTCACTGAATGTCATTTTGTCTTGCAAAAAACGTGTTTTTTTCCTGAGCTTCGATATCGTATCGGGTGACTTGAATCATATGGTCTCAGCTTCGTACGGAGAACTCCTTCGGGGGCTCACTTTAGTTCTTTCCACTGTTCTTCGACTCTCCCCCTGTAGTCTCCCTTGTGCCCTGTATGACCGTCCGCACGCAGTCAACATACGATAGATTATAACAATTTAATCTAAACGAACAATACCTCTCTACGACGTGAGCCATACTTCTCATCTGTCTTTCTCACGCCGCCAGCAAGGAGTTCCACACGAGCCAAAATCATTTTGGCGGACCTGGACCACAGATTTGGACTCCTACAGGTTTCGCATCCTAAGAGCGAAGTCCACGTGAAGTCGTTAAGAAAGGAAGGTTAGCTAGCCAGCTATTTAATGCTTACGCTTATCTTTCCTGATATGGTAGTGTCCAACTATTGTATATGTATCATGTCTGCATAATTATTACACTTCTATCTAAGATTTCGATGACTTTCATAATTAACCCTAGGTCTGTGTTTAGCTCTGTAGCTTGAGCATAAGCCAGCTGTTCACCGTGCCGTACATGCCTACGCGTGCATACAAGTCCCGCTAATCTGCTTAACATGTACCGGGACTAGTTTTTCGAAACAATACTACTGTCTTAGCAAAGAAGCTAGCTTAGTCTCTGTAGCTTGAACAGTGTTAGCTAGCTAGCTAGCAAGCAGCAAAGTTTCAGGACCTTTGTAAAGTTTATTATGAGGTCATCTTATTATTCTTTATTATTTAACTTTATTTTAAAAACATGTTATAGAATACGCAAGCTAGCCTATCTAGCCCAACCAATTTTCCAGCCATTTTATTAAAATATATTCATGTAAATAAAAGTATTGCATCCTTGAGACTCAGTTTTCAGCAAGCAAATTTAAAGTGACAATACACGTTATTCTGTGAACTGACCTCTGTTTCTGACCATGTTTACTCTTGTGCTTATTCTATAGAGCTGCTCCCCAGTACCACCACAAGCCATTCAGCAAACAGGAGGTAAAGGCCCAGAAAATTTTCAAAAACGAAAGCGAGTAGGTGGAGTTGGTAATCGTTTGATTGTGGATGGGGAAGCAGATGAGATAAAAACTTGGTGGTTGTTGTCCGTAGTGTTAACGTTTTAATTCCCTGTGGCAGAAAAATGCATCTCACATTTTGTTTGTGTACTCGCACATATAGTAATCTCTTTCTTTCCAAGTATGTAATATTAGGAATTGATAACAAGTCAGCTTCCCTTACCTTTGCTTACCTCTAGTTTATCACATATAGGCAAGTCCATCTCATTTACAAGTGATGAGTATTAACATATTAGTCTCTCATTTTTGGCCATGGTTGAGCTAAACACTACATACTTTTCCGATTTTCCTAAACCATTTCTTTCTTTCATCAAACAAACACTGAATGAATTCTCTTTTTGTTAAGAGAGAGACTGCTTAAGCCTTTAGACTACGTACCCCTTCGATCCCTCGTGCAAGATGATCACTTGATCCTGTCGGACGAGTGCATGTCGTGCTAAGACACTTGCGAATCTGAACTGTTACCTAGATATTATGTGTGACGTGTGCTACATTGGGCAACCATATGTGAGGCAGATGCGGACCCAAAGGGTTGCATACCCATGCTTCTTTTAAGTGTGTTTTATCCTGGATGTCACCAGAACTTTCCAAACACTTTTCATAGTAGTATCAATATCTCTTAACAGCCTCTATCGCCATTCACATGCGGGCCAGTCCCTACGGTCTACACAGCGCTTGTGGCTTGGTTTGATGGTCTCCCTTAACCTCTGATCGTCTGTTGTGCTTGTGCTAGAACGAACATAGCGGAGGAGAACATCACTCGGGAGCTTTTCCTCACATTTGAAAAATTGCATATCAGAGAGGTGAAGAAAAAGAGGTGGCATGTCCTTTCAGAACTTGGACAAGACCAATTGGACCTTTAAAGTACCGTCTACATTCACGATACACATATGTCAAGGAATCCATTAAACAAGTCCCCTAGAAGTAGGGTTTGTGCATGGGACTGGCATAGTTTTATTCCCATCCAGGTTCATATAGATATTGATGGGGATCTGTGGTATGCAGCTCCTTGCTGATCCCAAGTTTTGAACAGTCAGAAGGTATGCCTAGCAGGCTGTGGTAGTACGAATTGCTGCCTGTTTTCTTCCGGAAACTTAGTTCAATGTTTTATCCTAAGTTGCCAAGCCAAATTCAGACTTATGTATATGACCTCACTATCTCACAATTTCCTACTGCATATCACAAGTCAGTCGCCGATCTTTCTTTTTTCAACTCATTCAAGGAAAAGCTAAGTAAATTCTTCCGGTCCTTGCCGAACTCTCGTACATAGAGAATGTGATGATATGCTACTGTCTGTAAAATGTGATGATCTTTTTCAGTCTAAATGTCAATACCCAATCTCTACCTGTTAAACCACTTAGTCCAGCTTGCTCATTAACAACTTTGAACTTCTTCTACAGCTCTGGGGGGGGTTACCCATTCTCCTCTGTCTCCCTTGTGTGTCAGTATTAAAAGGGACTGAATACAGGAGTAAAATGTTTTGTTGTGATAACTCTTAAACGATGACAGCCTTATTTGTTGGTAAAATTCAAACAGGGGCTCTTATATTCATAGGATGTCCTTCTGTTTTTTTTTTCATTCACTGAACACTATCAAGCTGTGTGTCTGCCAGAATTTGGTGTGTTTATTACTTTAAAACCAGTGCATGGAGCCTACTGCTGATGTTGCTCAAGAGAACTCTACTTGACTTGACCCATTTGATACTACTGTCACTGTTTGGGGGAATGGCCTCTTTTAATTCTTCATCATTCTACCTCCCAAACCTATTAGCAGAATGTCTTCACTGGAAGAGAATATCAAGAGGATTATCCTCAAGACTTTGCTCAGTCTGTCTGTGGAGATACAGCTGCAGATTGTTTCCAGCTTCAGATGTCTGGTGTCGACTCTGTGGCTTACCTGAAATATGTCCAACAGGAGGACATCAAAGGCCTGTTGCCTGTTATACAGCAGAGAAAATTACTGGAAGCCTTTATATTAGGTAATTAATATTTATCCAGCCATAGGCACATTTATTTTCATTAAGTAAAGTATAAGCACTTCTGCATAATGTGCATTCCAGTATTGACAGTATATATTAGTAGATAATTATTAAAAGTAGTGATGTTCTTCTTTAACATTCATTCATGTTGAAGTCTTTGTTGTTTCAGAAACTGAGACCATCATTTTGGATCTGCAGGTTATTCACACTGACTCAGATTCAAGTGCTTCTACTCATCCTAACTCTTCACTCTCATCCACCTCATCCTCACTCACCAGTACCCAGTATTGATTCTTGTGATTATACACATACTATAACATTATTATTTTGTTGAACTTTACAGATGTCCTCCACACATCATGCTGCCTATTGAAAGAGAAAATCACACTCTACATAACACCGTTATCGGCCTCCTTTTGCTTGTAGTGTATTTTATTTCATAATGAAGAATGCGGTGGGTAACTAATGAAAGATCTTGTGCAGATTACATTTACCATCCCCCCATGTAAATGATATGTCTGGTGCATTATAACCAGTGCAGTTATTGATATTTTTAATTAAGATAACATTTTTGCTCAACATAACTGCAAAAGATATGAAAAATGGAGGATTCTCCAGATCTAGAAAGTATTTTCTTCTGCCCTGTTGTCACCACTAATCTGACAATCCAATCAGCTACCTTTTTTCTTTAAGAAATATTGTGTTCATCTGTCCAAATGGTCTCAGGTCTCACTGCACAAGATTCCACCTAATTTTGAACTTTGTATTTCATAGGAAATGAGCCAATGACAAACCATTGCATCAGGACTTGCTGCACTGTTGCGCTGCAGTGTTCTACATTTTCAACCTCCAGTATCAAGACAAGGCCTCCAAAACCCTGAAATTCATTCAAAGGTAGCTATTACTAGAGGTAAATAACATGGTACCAAGCTCAGCTGTATTGTATGTAGTGATGATAGAGTTCCCAAGAGTTGGTCAATATGAAGGCAACAATCACAACACCTCAAAGTGCAAAAGTTGTTGTATAGTGATGGGATGACCTGATGTTTAATATGATGACACTGAAGTTCCACTGAAGTTCCAAAAAAAAATGGATTCTTGTTTTGAGTGTGATTTGTCAGCCTCATTGTAAACTTTATTTATTTATTTATTTATTTTTTTGGCACTTTAAGGTGATTTCCTTGATTTGGGCCAATATGGTATGGGAGCTCCTCCTCCAGTCATCCAACTAGCCTCTAAATTATCTTAAATGTCGGTGTAACATACAAAACTGCTGACTTTTGTTATGATCCTTCTTGAAACTTGCTATTTAATGGACATTGAACATCAAAATTTTTTAAACGGCATGTAAGGTAGCACCTCCTTCCAAGTTGTTTGAGCACAAAACATGGCGTTCCTGAAATTGACATTTCTTTTTTCCATAGACTGAGGAGAATCATGCATACGACATGTCCAAAGACCAATGTGGCAGTTATCAATTATTAGTATTTGAGACAAATACTTTTTCGTCTTCTTTTTCAATTATTTATTTATATATATATATATTTTTAAAAGACGGTTCATCAGTATTAATCCAGAAAGAGGAAGCAAGACCACCCATGGAAAGGTTACCTCCAAGAGGACCGGAAAGGTGGTTCAGAAGAGGGCTGCAAGTGTCAACCCACATGTTGCCACACTGTTGAAAAATTTGCTGGACTTTGAGTGGGACTTTATCTAGGTAGGTCAAAGCTGCCTTGTCGCTATGATGTCTTTATTTTGTGCTTGCTTCAACTGTGGTAAAATAGCACACTAAAAACTTTTTCTTATAATTTTTATATGGGTGTGCTTGCTAAAGCAGCATTCAAGAACATTAGCAACCACTTAGCAAAACCCAGTCATCTGCTTTTTATAAAAAACACTGTTGATTTTACTTTAAAATTTTTTACTTGGACACATTCATTCAGTCATGCTACTGTACTTCATTTACATTAGTTCTTTTCATTTTATGATCAGTAGGAAAAAAGGAAAAAAAAAAAAGCACTAGGTACTGTAGGCTATACTACTGCTTCAAAAATCAAGCCTTTTTCTAGTTTCTGCTTGGATTTTTTGTTTCTACCAGCCCTACTTAACTTTACTACACACCTACTGACTTTGTATTTTTTATATTTTATAAGTGGCATTATTTTGTTGCACAGTTTTTGTTTGTTTGTTTGCTTGTTTGTTTTACAGGCACATGTCATCTGTGATTGAGGATGTAGTTAAGTTTTCTCTCACTGTTCGCTCTCCCTTTCTCTCCTTTTTTTGCCCTTTTACTGTCACATGGTTCAAGCCAGTGCTACATGGTTCTTGATGCTATTTCAGACTAGTGCTGCACTGTTCTTGATGCTGTTGTAAGTTAGTGCTACACAGTTATCGATGATATTTCAAACCAGTGCTACGCTGTTGGTGATGCTGTTGTCCTACACTGTTATTGATGCTATTTCAAACCAGTGCTACACTGTTCTTGATGCTATGTTTGAAATAGCATCAAGAACAGTGTAGCACTGGCTTACAACAGTGTCAAGAACAGTCTAGCACTGATTTCAAATGGCATCAATAACAGTGTAGCACTGACAACAGCATCAAGAACTAGTGCTGCACTGTTTTTGATGCTGTTGTAAGTCAGTGCTACGCTATTTTTGATGCTGTTGTAGGTCATTGCTAAACTGTTTTTGATGCTGTTGTAAGCCAGCGCTGTACTGTTTTGGATGCTCTTGTAAGCCAGCACTGTTTTGGATGTGTGATAAAGCGCATCCTTCGACCGGACAGTATGTTGTAGTTGGGGGCGCCCTTTATGGGTAGTGTTGGGCAAGTAGCCGTGAGGCCTAGAAAAAGTGCGGTTTCCACAAGAGCCCTTTTCCCTTCACCTTTATTTACACACCAACAAAGATACTCTACACATTTACAAGTACGCGCACACATTCAGGAAAATAAACTAAAACAATCATCTCTACCAGCTAGAGGCTTTAGATCTAATGACTGCAAAGTCATGTGGATCTAGGTCTGGTCTCTCTTGATAACAATTCTCTATCTCCAGTACCCCCAATAGCACCACATATAAGCAGGTTGCCCCTCCCCTGGGCTAAACCATTAGTGGATTGAGGTGATACTGGAAGCTCACAACCTCAGTCTGCTCTGTCCCACCTGGTCTGTTCTCCCCTTCTCTTCTACAGAGATTGGACTCCTCCAGGTAGGTAAATCTAAGGTGAACCCTACACTTGCCTTTTGACCTATATCCATACAGTTGAGCAGTGTACAGGTAAGTATACATAATCTTTAGGTATTCTGTGATGTATGCAAAGCCTCACATCATCACAGGATGCTCTTGTAAGTCAGTGCAACACTGTTTTTGATGCTGGTGTAAGTCAGCACTACACTGTTTTGGATGCTGGTGTAAGTCAGCACTACACTGTTTTGGATGCTGGTGTAAGTTAGCACTACACTGTTTTGGATGCTATTGTAAGTTAGCACTACACTGTTTTGGATGCTGTTGTAAGTCAGCACTACACTGTTTTGGATGCTGATGTAAGTCAGTGCTGCACTGTTTCTGATGCTGTTGTAAGTCATTGCTGCACTGTTTCTGATGCTGTTTAAACTCAGCATCTTGCGCTCATGATTAAAGCCTGTCAATAATTGCTGTGCAAATAATTGAGTACTTTAAATAAACTACGGCAATCTTTTATTTAATGTGTATCCCTCTGGAATGTTTTTATTTTTGATGATTTATAAGAATTAAAGTAACATTTGTAAATAAACAGGAACATGCTGGCATATACTGTAAAACAGCTGTAAAAACAGTTATTCTACTGTCATACTGTAATCCAATAAAAATTAATATATTGTTAAATTACAGTGCATGCACTGTAGAATTACCATACAATACAGTTCTACTGTTATATGCTGTAATTTAATATACAGTAAAATACTGTTAAAATAATTTACAGTAGATGCAGTGTAAAATAACAGTAAAATGCTGGCGTCTCTGCTGCCAGTATTTTACTGTTAATTTCCAGTGAAATTCTTTACAGTGTACCCAGTCACCAGAATCCTGTGACCACTGATGAAGGACTAGAGGATGTAAAAAACACAACACTACATTGGTGAACTACCTTGAACAATCAATCCTGGGGAGTCTGCTTTACACACATCTCTCCACATCTGCTGGTGTAGCTGTGGCCTAAAATACATACAAATAGACAACACTTACACAAGAGATTCACACTGAAATAAAAAACATTATTACAGTTTTCAGAATCTGACCCTGTAAGTTATTTTTATGTCTTAACAATGTAATTGTAAATCAACTGAACACTTACATTAACTTGTAAAATCAGTGCATCAGATTTCTTTTTGAAGTGCGCCATTAACAGAACGACAACACAAGGGTCCAGTGTGGTTGATCCAACGGCATCATTCTTCATTGGTTGGCTTTTGCCGGAAAAGCTGCACAATCATCTTTCCTCAATTGCTTTATCCGTTTTTTAAAAAATGGAGATATCTGCAAGTAGCTTGAAATGATGGTACAGCTCCCTCTGTATGATCAGATAAGGCCAGTCATGTTTCAGCTCCTCTATTGATGGTGCTGGGCTTGCATTGATGGCTTTATGCTCCTATGTTGCCTCCATGAGCTGTGCCTGGTTCTCTCTGTCTGTTTCCCCTTGAAGGCAATTAGAAGCACTCTTGTACTGTTTTTAGCTGATGAGCTAGAGATCCCAAGTTGTTTGAAATATACGAAACCTTTGCCAGCGTTCTGCAATAAAAACATTACAAACATTTGTTATCTAAAAGTTAATTAACCCTTTTAAAAAAGCTTTTTAGCTTCATTACCCTCAGTGCTCCAAGCATGAAATAGTTTCCGGGACTGAAAAGGTCTAAAGTGTTCCTGCAAAACCTCCTTTTTAATCACCTTTTAAATCTGAATTGCATTCCAATCCTATGCTTTATAGTTTGTTCAGGAGAGATGACATGGTTTGTTGTGGCAAGCTTGGTAGTACTACAAAGATTGCTTCTCTAATTTACTCTGCAGACATGATTCTACAAAAAGAGAATGAATGATGGAGAACTATTGGCTAATAATTAAGATCTTCTACTTGGGTTAGGTACACAACAGTAGAGCTCTGGTCGGCTACTTCCAGCAAATAGACACCCAAATGAACTAACAGAACAGCCTGCTGTCTCGCTACAACAAAATACACTTGAGAATCACGATGGATCATGATCAGTCTGATCTCTCTTACTAGCAATCCCTTATCGTCCCTTCCAGTGACTACATACATGCCCTTTTTGTACCTGTCACAGTTATGTCATTAACAGCATTGCATTGCTGGATGCAAAAATTAAATGGAGATGGTGCCTTTTTAATCTCATCATTGTAGTCAATAGAATAATACTCTGTTCCCTTGTCAATCTGAATCATAGGAGGAAATATATGGAGGAGTTGATGCCTCTCTGCTAGGGTTGCACACAGATTTTTCAAATTTGCAATATCAATATTTAAGGATATATTCAGGATTTAAGGATAAATTCAGGATACTGACAGAGATAGTAATGCTTTGGTCTGAGGGGATGCTCCATGCTTTTTACCCATTTGGTAAAAGTAAATTTGGACTCAAGCATCAAGTGGGAAAAAACAATCGTATGGGCCTAGTGAGAGCAGGGAAGGTCCTTGAGTCATGAAACATGGCACACATTGACAGCACAACACTTCTGATAATATGGCCCGAGATTGGTGACTCTAGGATCAAAGGTCAGGAAGTTACAGCCAAAGCCATAAGGTAAATGTACAATTTGGACTGAAGCCTGAAGTGGGGAAAAAACGAATTTAACGAGGCCTAGCGAGGGCAGGGAAGGTCATACGATTATGAAACGTGGCACATGTTGACATCTCCACACTCTGATCACCTGGCCCGAGTTTGGTGTCTCTAGGATCCTAAGTCAGGGAGTTACAACCAAATCCATTGGGTAAATATGTACAGTGGGGTGCGAAAGTTTGGGCAGCCTTGTTAATTTTCCTGATTTACCTTTATAAAGCATTGATTGTTTGGACAAAAAAAATTCCGTTAAATATATCATATAGGGGACAAACACAGTGATATTTGAGAAGTGAAATGAAGTTTATATGAATTACAGAAAGTGTGCAATAATTGTCTAAACAAAATTAGGCAGGTGCATAAATTTGGGCACCAAAAAAAAAACCTTAACTCAATGTTTAGTAGATCCTCCTTTCGCAGAAATAACAGCCTCTAAACGCTTCCTATAGCTTCTAATGAGAGTCTGGATTGTGGCTGAAGACCATTCTTCTTTACAAAACATCTCTAGTTCATTCAGGTTTGATGGTTTCCGAGCATGGACAGCTCTCTTTAAGTGACACCACAGATTTTCAATAATATTCAGGTCTGGGGACTGAGATGGCCATTCCAGAACGTTGTACTTGAGCATTGTTTAGGGTTGTTGTCTTGTTGGAAGATCCAGCCCCGGCGCAGCTTCAGCTTTGTCACTGATTCTACCTATGTTTAACTTTGCACAACTACTCTGTAGTCACTTTAAACTGTAGCCACTTTACAGACACATACAACCTAATACCTCATATGCTACATGACACTTTTTATTGTTCTAAACTCTACTTTATACCTTTATTTATTTTTACATTTTGTACTTTTTTATATTTTATATTTTACTCTATTTCATTTTCTTATCTAATAATATGTGGCTGGGCAGTCACAACAGCATTTTACTGCCGGTTGTACCATGTATGACTATGTATGTGACAAATAAACCTTGATTTGATTTGATTTTGATTTGATTTAATTTGATTCCTGGACATTGGTCATTAGTTTAAAAAAATACTTCTTGAAACTCTGAACCAAGCAACAAGCTTGAATGCACATGTGTCTAAAATGATCCATATATGTACACTGACAATCCACTATAGTTAAGGCACCTCCTTGTATCTACGGTTTGTCAGTTTCATCAATTTATCATATATGTTTACCTTTTAGTTCCACAGTTTCTTTAGGCTTTTGTTAGCCTACTTTTACCGATATTAATTTATTAGGACTCCCATAAGACCATCACAGAGGACAAAATGATTCTAAACTGGTGGTGGTATTAGTGTGTGTTCTACTGGTACATTTGGATCAGGCCCAGTAGTGAACCTAAGGTGTCTGCTTACTCTTAAATATATAAAATACAAGGAGGTGTTAATGTACGTCCATACTTACATAACAATAACCGTAACGGCAATTGTGAATAATGAAACTGACCCGTGAATGGGTATTGATTTAAAATTCCATTGTCAGGATAAAGTTATTTTATTGGTGTGTTGTCTGCTTTTTACCGTTGTGTTCTACTCACTTTATTGCAAATATTACAGTTCAGAAACTGATGTGGTAAGCATTACATGTACATATATAAAGAGTTAACTGCTAAATCTGCCAGCCAGCATGTTCACTATGGTGTTTACTGTAGGTGGTGTTTTACATCTCAAGTTGTATATAATGTCAATGTTATATATTGAATTATTTCTATCAGAGTAGCAGTGCAAGTATAAAGGATGCTCAGACAGAATGATCTGTTGTGTTTACACAAAATATATATGTATTGTGGTTGAGTGCTTACTATGAAATTAAAAAAATAAATAAATGAAAGAAATATTTCGGTGAATATACATTTTTGAATTCCAGTTTGATTAGAATAATTGTTTAATGAACTTTAATTTAATTAGGTAATCGGATACAACAAACGGTATGAGTACTCCGACAGTGTAAAAACACCCAGATAATAGATCTATAGAATACGGCCGAAGATACTAAGCCTAACTGCCGGTGGTTTTTCCACGTTAGGTTTATCATGGTGCACTCATATTCCTCCGTCTAGCTAAAGTCCTCCCACCCCCGCCATGAACAGATGGCTAAAACTCGCACTCGACAATGTCATTAAATGCATATCTTCAAGCAAGTTAATATTTTCATGGTTTGAGAAATAGTTAGTGACTGTAATATGATGTTGCAGTACTGCTTGGCACAGAAAAAAAGCAAACAGTTTAGGAGCAAACGTCATAAAAAAGCTATAAATCAGAATGTGTATGCATGCGCGAGTTGGGCGGAATACGGGCGTAGATACAAAGCCTTACTGCGGGTGGGTTTTAGCGTTAGGTTTATCAAGCCCAAATCATGAAACAATAGCATGGCGCAATCGTGTGAGCATTACTGTGGTGAACTGAAGATGATGCGATTGTGTATTGGTGTTGAAGAGATGAAGAGAAGAAATACTGTCTTTGTAGAATAAATAATTTTATTCTCAGACAGCATTCTACAAGCACTCGAGTTGCTTGGGAGAGCCTTTCGTCCAATCTGACTCTCCTCAAACACAGACACTCCCCAGGTTTTATAGACTGAACACATATGGAGTATGTAAATGTGGAATTTACCCCCTCTGTGTACTTCTCAGAAATCACACATCACATGTTTTTCCGTGGCCCCAGTCACTGAGAAGTACACAGAGGGGGTAAAACCACCAACAATTCAGTCTAGGTCTAAACAGATGTACTGATAGAGCCATCAGTCTATCTTTTGCTGACTGCTGCTAGCAAGTAAGACTGGCATGTAGCAAGTAATGGTTCTGGTACCGTTTCCATTATTGAAGGCCATGTGCCTGGTGTTGGCACTCTTATCACACATGGACAATGACTTAACTGCTGGAACCCTAATTTTCTACTAGCCCATGGGTCTCTAAATTGTAATGCAGAGAAATCAAATCCATATGCCCTCCATTTAGCTTCTCTCTTCTGTAATGCACGATAACGGTCAGTAATGTCGTCTAGTGTCCAGTCAAAGTCAACATAGTCCTCTTCCACCAACTGTGGTCTAATTTCAGAAGTCTCCTTAGTACTACTCACACTAGGTTCCATTTTTAACATAGGCTTCTGAGTTATGTTTACTACCTTTTTAAATTTCAAAGAGGTCATGTCAGGTACCTGGGTCGTTGTTGCATTGGTAAAGGTTGCTCTTGTTTTAACCTCACTCGTATTATTTCCCAAAGTGACAAAAGTAGAAGTTGTCACCTTCACTGTAGTAGCATCCAGTCCCTTTAAAGTCATACCTAACATAGTTGCCTGGGTCGATGTATTAACTCCCTTACTTATTTCCGGAGCCAAAGTAGTAAGCTTCATCTGTGTATTATTCACCTCTGAAGTGGTTACTATAGTAAACTACTCCTGAGCCCTTTTTACAACTGTGAAAACTTCCATAGGACTCAAATCCTCTAACATAAGTACTATTTAACAAGTTACATAACCCCCTCTCCACACACACCAAATTTAAACTCTGGATCATAGAATGCGCATGTATACTCCCCTTGGTCTTCCCATGTGACATTACGCACAAGGAGTGAACCGTCATCCCTAACTTTAAACCACCTCATCTTATTATACAGGAGATACTTCCTCTGATCACAAGGCACAGTATCAACTTCAGGTCCCTCTAGCAACACATCTTCCCCACAGCTGTTTTTCCAGTTGGGAGGATTATTACCAAAAACATTAAATTTCCCACATGTACAGGGAAGAAGAACCCCTCATCCCAACTTTACTCGAATTACTGTCTTTAAAGCAATTGATGCTGTTGTCATCTGAGGTGTCACTGTGACACATTTATACCTTCAGTCACCTTCAATACTGAATGAGTAGAATTTCCTAAGGTCACTTCCACTCTAGTTGTCGTAACGTTTGGGTCTGACCCTTTTCCGAACTGGTCTTTGTCTAACTGAATCTCTGGCCTCTCCTGTAACGGAGTCACAGCCCTTTGTAGCCCTTGGTGGCTCACATTCGACTGAAACAGGCTCTGCTGTTTTTGGGACATATTGAAAGTCAACGTCTCTAAATCTTCTCTCCTGTCCGTTAACTGTAGAGTCACCTCTGGCACTATCAGAAATCTCAGAAATACTCCTCTTTTGCTCATACAGCCTTTCCTGCACCTCCTCTTTGCTTTGCCTGTCAGAAACGTACGTGGACATTCTTTTATGCAAATTAGCCATATATGTAACGTACGCTCGCATCTCATCTTCCAACAAAGCCAAACTTGGACCTTTCCCACTGGTACGTAAACTAGGTGTCGGCATCAGCCTTCCCATAACCCACTCATGGGGTGTCAGGTGTAAATGACGCAGCTCACTTGAGTGACACACTATTATTGCCAGAGGAAGTGCTGCTACCCAATTTAAATCTTTTGACAGATTTTAAAAATATGATTTTTCAAAACACCATTCTTTTTTTTAAAATCTTATGACTTTGCGGATGGTACACAGCAACAAGACGCTGTTTTATACCCAATTTTTGCAAAATCAATTTCACCGTTTTGTCCATAAGCTCTTTTCCATTGTCTGAGGATATCCGGTCTGGAAGTCCCCACCTGCTTATGACTTCTCTACACAAAAACTTGGAAACTGATTGGGCATCCTTCCTTTTGGTAGGACAGACCTCAGGCCATCACGAAAATCTGTCCACAACGACTAGCATATATCTTTTACCTTCAACCGTTTTTTTCATATCAACAAAGTCGATAACTAACTCACGCATAGGACCCCTTGGAGTTATGTAACCGGGAGGTACTATCACTGCCCTTCGAACATTATTTTTCATGCAAATAGTGCACCTGCCTATTACATAATCAATCTGTTCAAGCAAGCATGGTGCCCAAAAACCATACTCCTTTGTAATTTTTCTCTTAACTTCCCCCCCTTGCCACATGAGCTAACCCATGTGCCTCATGAATCATCAGACCCAACAGGTCCGGAGGAGCTACTATCAGCCCCTCATGATTTCTCCACAGACCAGTCGAATCTTGTGTGGCCCCTCGGTCTTACCACAGCAGTTTATCTATTTCAGGAACTGCTTCCTGCATTAAAATCACATCCCTGAGCGAAATTTTGTCCTCTAAGTTCACTTCATGAGTGATCAGAAAAACTTTACCCAATTTCTCTGCTTCTGTAAATGCTTTTGCAGCTTCATCAGCCGCTTTGTTACCTTGTGTGACCCTTGACACATCCATTTTATGTGCTGCACATTTAGCTATTGCTATTTCTTTAGGCTTCATCATAGCATGCAACAATTTCATTATTTGCGCGTGATGCTGAATTGGAGAACCATGCATTTTCTTAAACCCTCGGTTCTTCCACAGAGATCCAAACAAATGACACACATTATGCGCATAAGCAGAATCGTTAGTCCATATCGTTACCTGCTTACCTTCTGCCAATCATCCTTGCTTCAGTTAACCCCACAAGTTCAGCAAGCTGTGCAGATGCAGGCTGTGGTACTACTTTAGCCTTCTCAACAACAAATCCCTCTCCATGGGCTTTTACTACTGCATAGCCAGCACTCAATTTATCCCCCACACGATAACAGGACCCATCTGTCCAATACTCCAGATCTGCCGCACGCAGTGGAAGTGCTTGCAAATCTGATCTAAGCCTCGAATATTTCTCTGCTTCTTTAACACAATCATGTGGTTCACCATCTTCTGGAGTTGGCAAATGCTCAGCTGGATTCACCGTGACACACCTCGCTAGGGTGACGTCTTCCTGCTCTAAAAGCCTATAATAGTCTCTAAGCCTAGACATAGTCAATGCATACTTACCATAGTTCAGGAGATTCCTGAGACTATGATGAGTAAGAATCGTCACTGGATAACCCATCGTAACAGATGATGCTTTATCATACATTAAATAAACTCCCACCATAGCTCTGTAGCACAGCGGTAGCCCCAGTTCTACTTCTGAATAAGCAGTGGAGTAGTAAGAAATAGGTTGAGGGTTTGTTCCTGTACCTGTTGGCTGACAAAGAACTGCACATGCATATTTACCCCCAGAAGAAGTGGACACATACAACAAGAAATTCTTGAAATAGTCTGGAAGCGCCAGCGCTGGAGCCTCCTGTAACCTCAGTTTAATTGTCTCAAATGCCAAAAGGCCATCCTGTGTCCAAGAAAGATTACAGTGGAGTAGGGCATTCCCAGTATCTTTAATCATAGCTCTCAATGGTCCCGTTAAACTAGCATAATCCCCTAGCCATGCTGAGGAACAGCCAGCAATACCAAGAAACGTCATCATCTCTCTGACTGTCCTGGGCTTTGGAGCCTTGCAAATAGCTTCGAAGATCAGAAATACTTCTGTGTCCCTGTGTTATTGTCTGACCCAAATAAACTACCTTCTCCTGACAATACTGCAGCTTTTTTAGAGAGGCCGTATGCCCTCTTTCCACCAGTATCTGTAACAGCTTGAGTCCTTATGACATGTTTCCTCATCTGGTGAACAGATAATAATGTCATCCACATATTGAATAACACTGCTGTCTAATACCTGATCTATCCCTGCCAAATCATCTTTCAATAATTTATTGAAAATGTGCTGACTATGTTTAAAGCCCTGTGGTAGCCTCTTATACTCATAGAACTGTCCATTGTATGTAAACCCAAACAAACCCTGACTTTCTACACTCAGTGGAACGCTGAAGAAAGCACCACACAGATCTAACACTGTGAAATGTGACGCATCTGGAGGGATTTGGGCTAACAGAGTATGCGGATCTGGCTCTTCTGCTGGAACATCAGCTACCACTTCATTCACCGCTCTCAGATCATGTACCAGGCGATAAGAATCATCCGGCTTCTTCACAGGTAACAAAGGGATGTTACTCTAAGGGTTCTGTGTTATCTTCAGAACACCTGCTTTCAAAAATCCTTCAATCTGTGGTTCAGTCCCTCAAACTGCCTCTTCTTTCAGTGGATACTGGTTCTTCCAAGGAAGTTTGACTTCTGGTCTGAGCTCAACATTTACTGGCTGGACTGACTTCACAAGTCCAATATCAGTGCTATGCTGAGACCAGAGACATCCTGGAACTTGTCGCAACATCTCCTCCCTCACTGAGACTGAATCCATTTGAACACTGTAAATTAAGTCATGTGTCATCTGCACAGTTTGCGGCTGGCCTTGTCCTTGAGCAGTAATCATAATCTTAAGAAATCTCTGATCCTCACTTCTCCAAATGGCAAAGTTCTTATTCATTGGTGCAAAAACAGCTTCTTCCGCTTCTGCCATCATTTCTCCTACATGCTTCTGCTCAAACTCCTCAGACACCAGCAAAGTCACATGCGGCACACTCTTTTCAACATCAAACTCTTTATGAGTTCAGACTTCAGAGCTGCTCCTTGTGGTCCCAGAATTATGCAACATGAACAAAGTTGAACTTGAAATCTGATGCGAGCAACGACAGGAAGCCAATGAAGGGAGCGCAGCAGTGGAGTGACGTGGGTGAACTTTGGAAGATTGAAGATGAGACGGGCTGCAGCGTTCTGGACAAATTGCAAGGGCCTGATGGCCCGCAGAGGAAGACCAGCCAGGATCGAGTTGCAGTAGTCTAGCCTTGAAATGTCCAGAGACTGGACAAGCAGCTGGGTGGCTTCCTGAGAGAGGAAAGGTCGTATCCTCTAGATGTTGTAGAGGACAAATCTGCATGACCGAGTCAGGTTCGCTATATGAGCCAAGAACAATAACTGGCCATGCGGAATCACTCCTAGACTTCTTGCATCCTCAGTCGGGGCGATCAACGAGTTCCCGAATGAGATGGCAAGATCACGGTGAGGACCTGTAGTGCTGGGGATGAACAGCAGCTCAGTCTTGCTGGGACTGAGCTTAAGGTGGTGAGCTGTTATCCATGAGCTGATGTCGGTCAGGCATGCTGAGATGCGGTTGCAGACCTGTGTCAGATCAGATGATGGGAAAGTAAGCATGAGCTGAGTATCATCAGCATAGCAGTAATAAGAAAAGCCGTAAAAAAAGTACTTACTTTGCCAAGAGAAAGAGTCTAAAGAGAGAAGAGAAGAGGACCCAACACCGAGCCTTGAGGGACACCGGTGGAGAGCCTACATAGAGCAGATGTGGACCCATTCCATGTTACCTGATAGTGGCGGCCCTCCAGGTAGGACTCAAACCACTTCCATGCAGTGCCGGTGATTCCAAGATCAATGAGGACCGACAGGAGGATCTTGTGGTTCACCGTGTCGAAGGCTGCTAAATGACAATGATATGAAGGTTAATGGGGGAAGACACTGTGACAGCATGATATTCAAAGAATGAAACTGCAAGGTGAGGAAATGAAAGTGGAGTAAAGTTCCACTTTCTAGACAACAGTAAACCTGTGCCACCACCTCTGCCAGTCTGTCTCGGTGAATGGGAGAAGTTAAAGGCTAAAGATAGAGCAGCTGGAGTTGACGAGTTCTCATGGGTGATCCAAGTCTCAGTCAAAGCCAAGAAGTGCAGAGAGTGGTGGGATGCTAAAGCTGAGATGAAGTCTGCCTTCTGGACAGCAGATTGACAATTCCAGAGCCCACCTACCACCCTGGTCTAAGTAAGAGACGACCGTGGGGCGTAGATGAGGTTGATGGTATTGCGCTTCCTGTGGTAACCGTGAGATCTTCTAGGTCTGTGAGATGAAAGAACAGGTATCGTAAAGCACATAGTGGAGAAGCATAAGTGTAAATTCAAGTGCAGGTATAAATTAAATAAAAGAGATACTTAGCCAAGGTTAGAGGTGGATATCTGTGATGGGCCTCTTCACACCGCTACAGACCGCAAATGGAACGGACATCGCCTTCAAACTGGACACTGAAGCGCAGGCAAATATTTTGTCTGAAACTGAACAGGCCAAGTTGGACATTGAACCAGTGGTGAACACTAAATACAAAGTAAAGCAAGTAAAGTCATACAGTGGGGAAGCTATCCCTACACTGGGTTTGTGCACATTGGTGATATAAAAGGTGAGAGGTTTAATGTGCCATTTGTGATTGTGAAAGGTACCAAGCCTCCCATCATTGGGCTAAAAACATGTAAGACACTAGGTCTGGTGAAGCAGGTAAATGAGGTGAAAACTGAAAGTGATGCAGAGAGGCAGACAAATGTAGAAAAAGCATATGTAGATGTTTTTCAAGGCATTGGAAGACTCAAGGTTACACACAGAATAGAGCTAGAAAAGCCAAACAGACCAGTCATTCACCCTGCCAGAAAAGTACCACTAGCTCTAAGAAAAAAAACTAAAGGCAGAGCTACAAAGGTTAGAGGCCCTAGACATAGTAGCGAAAGTGGAAGAGCCTACTGAATGGGTACACTCACTTGTAATTGTTGAGAAAAAAGATGGCTCATTAAGATTATGCATGGATCCAAAAGAACTGAACAGATTTGTGAGACGTGAACACTACCAATTGCCAATAAGAGGAGAAATCTTTGGTGATATAGCAGGTGTTAAATACTTCTCAAAATTGGATGCATCTGCAGGGTTCTGGCAAATCCCTTTTTGAGAAGCTTGCTGTGTAAAACTACAGAGTGGAGCTGGGACAGTAATCATCAAAGGGAGTTTGATGAGCTGAAATGTCTAATTATGAAAGCTCCTGTTCTAAAGTACTTTGATGAAAAACGTCACACCAAAATTTCAGCAGATGCATCCAAAGCTGGGATAGGTACAGTGTTGTTGCAGCAATATGGCACAAGGTGGCGCCCTATAGCATATGCCTCGAGGGCATTAACAACTTCAGAGTGCAATTATGCACAAATAGAAGAGGAGGCATTAGCCCTTGCATATGGATGTAAAAAGTTTCATGTATTCATATATGGCAGAAGCATTTGAGCTGAAACAGATCACAAACCTCTTGTGACCATAGCAAAGAAAGGCTTAGCCAACACACCACCTAGGGTGCAACGATTGTTCTTAAAAATGCCAAAGTATGACTTACAGATAGAATACAGACCAGGAAGAGAACGGCTAGTCGCTGACACATTGTCACGTGCTTATGATAGCACAGTATCTGTACAACACTATGAGCATGCTGAAACAGTGCATGTCTATCTGGTCCGGAACAGCTGTCCAGTCTCTGATAAGATGTGGATTGTGATTGCAAAAGCCACAGCTGAGGACAAAACACTGAAACAGGTTATTAAAGCAATCACACAGGGATGGTCAGTAAAGTCCGTGCCTGCTCCATACTACCATTACAGAGATGAGTTGTCAGTGTTAGATGGCATTCTATTCAAGGGATCAAGGATTGTAATTCCCAAGGTCTTGCAGCACAACATGTTGCTGAAAATACATGAGGGACATCTTGGCATGCAGAAATCCAAGAGACGGGCAAAAGCAGTGTTATACTGCCCAGGTGTGGGTCGAGATATTGAGAGAGTCATTAGATCTTGTGAAACCTGTCAGAAATACAGGACCAGACAGAGCAAGGTAAGACTTTTGAGTTTAGTCATGTGACATCAAGCCCACAATATCTGCAGTCTAATGGTCTCATTGAAAATGGAGTGAAAAAAGTGGAACTGCTGATGAGGAAAGCAATCGATTCAAAAACTGATCCTTATCTAGCACTGCTTAACTACAGGTCAGCTCCCATGTGACATGGCCAGTCACCAGCAGAGCTTCTGTTTAATAGAAAGCTTAAGACCCACATGCCCCAACTGCTTGAAAAAGAAAGTGTACAAGAAAGGAACATGGTCATGGACAAACAAAAGGCCAAACATGCACAGAAAAAATACTATGACAGCGGGTCAAAAGATCTAAAGGAACTAAAACCAAATGACAGGGTGAGGTTGCATGATGGAAAACATTGGGGTCTGGAGGCTCAGTTGCTTCAGAATGTAGCACCAAGGTCCTATGTGGTTCAAACGCAAGAAGGAGTGACCTACAGGAGAAATCGTAGACACTTACTGCAAGTACCTGACAAGGAACAGAATAAGGAAGAGGAAACAAACTCTGGTGCAAACTACGGTTTAGACAGCCCAGTACACAAGACACCTGTAACTGAAAGTGATGGTCAAACAGAGACACAAATGGAAGTCAGGAGATCTTGCAGAACCCGTAAAGCACGTCAAAGGCTTATAGAACAAATGTAAATACTCTTTAGAGAATTCGGAGTAACAATCAAAGCATGTGAAGGCAGTAACACAATACATAAGGATAAATAATACAGTGACTGTTAATTAAACTATGTTGGGTGTTGAGATCACACATTTGTTTATCTTGTGAAACCATTCGATTTTTTTTGTAACTGGAAATGCCACAGATTTTTTATTTCAAAGTTGTGTAAGCAATGTTCTTAACACTGTGTGTGTATCATCACGTGATACACACACACAGTTACGCAGCCAGCAGCCTGCAACTTGTTGAGCTGAAAAATAAAGAACATCCTTCGTCCTTGCTTTATTACAAAGGGGTACAGAACATAGCACTTGTGCACTTGTTGCTGAGGGTAGGTGCAGTATTTCAAGAAACCTAGAGTAATAGTCAGAGATACAAACAGAGGTGTCCAAGTCCATTGCGATTCTCTTCCAGGGTCGTTCCGGAAGTGTTGTAGACATGAGAGGTTCCCTTTGCTGTGTTCTTTTCAGTTCATGTCACAAGTTCGCTCAATTCCTTACTGAGTCTTGGCCACCACACGGATTAATTCATTCTCTCTCCACACTTCACTAGGCCCTGGTGCCCTTCATGAATTTTCTGGAGAATTTCACCCCTCATCATTTGTGGCACTACAGTCCTGCTACCTCTGAGGACAAGACCATTATAAACCGATACTTCCGATTTCACTTGGATGTACTCTCTTGCACTCTCAGGCACACTGCTTAGGTGCTCAGGCCATCCAGTTTTTATGAATTTCATGACAGACTGCAATTCAGCATTAGTCGACGTTGCCGTTCTGATTTCATCCATTTTGCTTGGAGATGCAGGGTACCCCCGCTACCACAATAGCCACATAATAAGCTACCTCGCTGTGCATGTCAGTTTCTACACACCTGCCAGCCAGCAGACTTCGTGACACGGTGTCTGCAATGATCAGAGTTTCCCCTGGAGCATATTCTGCATTGGGGTTGAATTTCATGAGCCTCATGAGAAGACACTGACAACGTAAAGGTACCTTGTCCAGGCTGCAGTTGTTGATAATTGGCACTAATGGCTTGTGGTCTGTCACAAGTTTAAACTGTTCCAGTCCACTGAGGTATCTGTCAAACTTCTCACATGCCCACACGCCGGCCAAACTTTCCTTTTCTATCTGGGCATAGCGTGTTTCTGCTTCAGTGAGCCGTCTGGAGCATAATGCGACAGGTTTCCACTGCTCTCCATGAAGCTGAAGGAGTACCCCTCCCAGTCCATAACTACTGGCATCTGCCGAGACAGCAGTGGGCTTGTTTACATCATAGGAGGCGAGTACAGGTGCAGTCGTCAACAGCTCCTTGATATTTTTAAAGGCTGCTTGTTGTGCATGGTCCCATGTCCATGTGTTCTTATTTCTTTTTAGAAGGTCATAAAGTGGTTCTCCTACTGTTGAGAGGTTGGGAATGTATCTTCCTAGATAATTCACCATTCCCAATATTCTTTTCAACTCTTGCACATTTGCAGGCGGCGGCAGCTGCCGAATGGCTTCCACTTTGTCTGGGTCTGGGCGGATACCAGACCAGTCAATGAGATGTCCAAGGAACTGTAGCTGATTTTGCCTGATGGAGCACTTTTCATGTTTGAGTTTCATACCAGCTGCCCTAATATGCTGCATTACCATCTCCAAACGATGATCATGCTTCTTTTTTGTAGCCCCATAAATCAGATTATCATCCATAAACACTTCAACGTCCTCCAGCCCCTGCAGTGTCTCTTTCATTTTCCTCTGGAAGATTTCCAGTGCACTCGAAATCCCAAAAGGAAGACGCTTGAAATTAAATCTTCCAAATGGTGTGATGAACGTGGTGAGCTTACAGCTGTCTGGGTGCAGTGGTATCTGAAAAAACCCACTACACTCTTAACCCGAATTGAGTTTACTAGAAATTTGTGTGGAAACCCGTTGCCTTAAATTACTTAAGTTTTTACACAAGGACAAACTAAAGAAGTCAATTTTTATTAACAAAGACTCTTAACTGGATCCAGTAGACAAAAGAAGTTTACATTAGTAGTATTTACTTAAAATCATTAGTTCACATAAATGAGCTCTTTTCTGACATTTAAATTGTAGGAAATAAATATTTTAAGTTTACAGAAAACAATATTATTATTATCTACTTAATGTAATTTATTATTAATTTTTTAGATTACTCTTAATGCTACAACAAGGCTTTAAAGAAAACAAACAATACTGTTCAAAGCTCCAATGTATTCTATTGACAAAATGTTGCAAGGTAATAGTTCATGTGTTGCTGAACCAATAACAAATTGTTCAGCCAAGTAACATGTAAAAACAGGCATGAAAACTGCTTGGTAACTATTCCAATTTGTTTTGAGGACATGTATGCACAGCATTCAACAATATCTGCCATGTCCTTGTGAAAAAAGGACATACATTAAAACTTGATGCAAGCTGATACCAGTTCATTTGTCAAGTACATCTTGTAAACTCAGCACAAACATGCATGAGAAAATATTTTTACATCCTGAACAGTAGAATACAAGAGGCTGGACATTCCCATTCCACAAAAACTTTAGTTAGTTAGTTCTTACACAGTACAACATAAAACATACCACTATAACATTCTTTATCACAGATGACAAAAAAGGACATTGTGAGACAACTGGATTGTATTTTAAACAAGCCTTCAAGGTTTGGTGGTACTACTGGGGTCAAAGAATGGACAATACCAATACAATAAATACAGAGACACAAGGCTGTAGAAAAAGACACTGGAAACACACACTGCCATACCATCTCACATTAGACTTCCCACAGCAATTCATTACAGTGCAATATGGTTTCAGAGTTTATAATCTGGGTTTTAGTTCATTGTGGCCCAGTTAGAGAAGTGTCTGTTGGATTAACTGGAATGTGGTCCTCACTGATTTGTGTTACTTATGCACTGCATTTCAGCTTCTCTGTAAGTCCAAACAGAATGCACATAGCTTTTGGTAGGTCTTGGATGTTGATCATCATTTCTTCCTCAATGATCTTCAGAGAGACTGGACTGAGGTGAGGGGATGGGAAAAGAGTACTAACATCAGAGCATGATCACCACAACTCTCATTAAATAACCACCCATAATGTAAAGCAGTACAGTCTAAACACAGGAGAGTCACAAGGGAATGTGTGAAATAGTTATGACTGCTGAAGTAGAATAAACAGGTAGATCAACCAAAAGAAGTTTAAGATATGAGAAAGAAGTGTTGCTATTAAGTTTTCCTTAATCTCTTTGGAGACATGGGAGATCTTTAATTCTTTAATTGTATAAAACTATGCTCACACTGTCAGTCACAAACAGACAATAAAAAAGATAAAATAATAAAAACTATAAAACTATAAAAACATTTTATAAAACAATAAAATAATGATTATGCTGCAATTTGATACTGAGAAAGTAAGAAGATACTTACAGAGCATGCTTTCTAGAAGTCTGTGGGACTGTCCCCAAGGATAATAGGAAGCCCTCTGAGCACCAGTGTCCGAATGTCATTTGGCTCTTTTGGAGAATAAAATAACAGTTACATAGGTTGGATAATAAGTTAACATCAGCACAATTTGTGATTGGATTGCGCAACCAGTATAGTTGCATTTTCAGTGACATGACGTTATTACATAAGCTGTGAAAAACAATAAAATGTACATAATGGATATGGACCAACCAACCTGTGATAAAAGCTGCCCAATGTTCCCTCTTAGATTTAAATATCTCAATGAGACAAAGTTTTTGTAGAACTCCTGCTGGAGGTGTGTGCGCACAATCCTGTAGAACTCCATGTACACCTGAAAAATAGAGTTTTACACTGCAGAGCTATATAATACTGTGGCTGTAGCAGTCATGTTCCATCCCCAACCAACTACTGTACACCTGACCAATATTCCACCCACCATTCATTCTCATATGGGCCTCGAAGAACATCTTCAGAAGAACCTGTAAAAAAAAATAAAAAAAATAAAAAAAGAGCATAATTAAAGTTTTTAACTCAACAACTGCAGCTCTACTCTGTGAACCCCACTGCTAATGACCAAGATGGCTATATCTGTATCACTGCAATACAACGATTCAAAGAGAGGCAAAGCTCGACTCAACAAGGGCGCGATGGGCGCGAAACGTGGCATGCGGGGGATGGATGGAGATTGTAAACTGCCCAAATGTTTAACCATGACCGAGCTACTAATGACTAAATATTTGCATATTTTTGAGATATGCAACACATTGCACATGCAGCCTAGCTCACAAATCGGCACTTGAATCGTTAACTAGCTATCTACAACATCTACCATACAAGCTAGCGATAGCAAGCATATGCAAACACACTCATTAGCTAACGTCATGACCTTTTAACTCGGCAGAACCGACAGAAATACCTGTCTGAATGATAACGTTATAGCTAAACTGCGCCCTGACACAAACAAACTTGCTAACGCTATAAACTGTGAAACTGTAAAATAAATTAAAAAGTTGGCTAAGCTAGCTAGCTACATGAATGCGCCGCGTCGACCCGAGCGCAGCACTGCGGCTGAAGTGAGAGCTCTGTGACGGATGAATCGTTTATAAGACGGCCAGGCGAAGAAATTTCATAAAGACTAGATTCTTTATAATTTAATGAATCCATAATATTGATTAGCCTCGTCTCATCCACCACCCACACGGGAGCTGCTGCTTGTAAGACGCAGCAACCGCCATATACACCAGTTTCTTTTCCGCTGTAGTTCCACCCCCGAATATAACGGTGGTATACGCGCAAGCACACTTAACTACGTATAAGACAAAGGTGACGTTGCTTCGTTCGTTTGGTATTAATTCCACCCTGTAAAGGTGACGTTGCTGCGATCGATTAGTATTAATTGTATTATTAATAATTAATTTTTATTAATAATTAGTATTGTTATTATTAATAATTAGTATTAATTAGTATTAACGTTTTTTAGAGCGAGGTCATTAATTCCGCGCTCTAAACGTGGCGTTGCTGCGATTGATCGGTTTAATTCGGCGCTGTAAACGTGACGTTGCTCCATTCGTTCAGTATTAATTCCGTGCTGTAAAGGTGACGTTGCTGCGATCGATCGTCATTAATTCCGCACTTCAAAAGGGACGTTGCTGCGATAGTTCGGTATTAATTCGGCGCGGTAAACGTGATGTTGCTGCGTTAGTTCAGTACTAATTCCGCGCTTCAAACAGGACCTTGCTGCTTCGATCGGTATTAATTCCGCGCATCAAACGGGACGTTGCTGCATTCGTTAGGTATTAATGCCACACTGTATAGGTTTCGTTGCTGCGATTGATTGGTATTAATTCCGCGCTGTAAACGTGACGTGGCTGCTATCGATCTGTATTAATTCCGCGGTCTAAAAGGGACGTTGCTGCGATCGATTGGTATTAATTCCGCGCTCTAAATGTGACTTTGCTGCGGTCGATGGTTATTAATTCAGCGCTCTAAACGTGCCGTTGTTTCATTCATTCGGTATTAATTCCGTGCTGTAAACGTGACGTTGCTGCGATAGATGGGTATAAATTGTGCGCTGTAAAGGTGACGTTGCTGTATTTGATTGGTATTAATTCCGCGCTGTAAAGGTGACATTGCTGCCGTTCGGAATTAATTCTGTGCTCTAAAAGGGACGCTGCTCCGTTCCTTCGATATTAATTCCGCGCTGTAAAGGTGACGTTGCTGCTTTCGTTCGGTATTAATTCCGCGGTCTAAACGTGACTTTGCTGCATTCCTTGAATATTAATTACGCACTGTACAGGTTACATTGCTGCGACCCATCGGTATAAATTCCGCGCTCTAAAAGTGACGTGGCTGCGTTCGTTCGGTATTAGTTCCATGCTCTAAACGTAACTTTGCTGCGATCGATCGGTATTAATTCTACCCCTCAAACGGGACCTTGCTGCGCTCGATCCGTAACAATTCCGCGCTCTAAACGTGACGTTGCTGCGATAGATCGGTATAAATTCAAGTCAAGTAGTTTTTATTGTCATTTCAACCATATACAGTGGTGTACAGTACACAGTGAAACGAAACGTTCCTCCAGGACCAAGGTGCTGCATAGAATATAAAAATCAATAAACACAATAAATACACAAGACAATTTACAATATACAAAACAGAAAAACAATAAATACAGGGAGGGGACAGTGCAGATAGCCCATTGGTAGTGGGAGCAGTAAAGTGTGGTTATGTCCATTTTTAAAGACGAACATTTTTTTTAGCAGCAGTTATGTCCATATTTGGTATAAATGTAGACATTGTACTCCTTAAGTTTATGTGTAGACAGATTTAAAAGATGAGACTGTGTGTGTGTGTGTGTGTGTGTGTTCAGACCAGTCACTGAATGTGTTCAGTTATTTAGACCAGACTCTGGGTGTTAAGGAGTCTGATGGCTTGGGGAAAAAAGCTGTTGCACAGTCTAGATGTGACCCACAATGCTGGTTGCTTTGCGGATGCAGCGTGTGGTGTAAATGTCCGTGATGGTAAGGAGAGAGAGACACCAATGATCTTCTCAGCCGTCTTACTACCCGCTGCAGTGACTTGCGATCCAATGCGGTGCAGTTCCCAAACCAGGCAGTGATGCAGCTGCTCAGGATGCTCTCGATGGTTCCTCTGTAGAAGGAGGATGGGAAGAGGGAGATGTGCCTTCCTCAGCCTTCGCAGGAAGTAGAGACGCTGCTGGGCTTTCTTGGTTATGGTGCTGGTGTTGAGGGACCAGGTGAGATCCTGTGCCACACTCTAAAAAGTGATTTTGTGTTTAATTAGATATACTACTGTTATCATGTTGATTGAACTAACTGGCCATTACAACTAAATAAAATATGTTCTAAGAACTTCAACTTGAATTGAACATTAAAACGTAAAATCGCTTGTTTGAATAATGAAAATAAAGGTTTCCACACAACTTTTTATATACTACACATGTGAGGGTCTGATGTCAGCGCTGGTTCATCTTCGGACTGGAGATGAGGAGAGCCATCTTGGATCCGCCAGACTCTGCTGTTGCTGCACATAATACAACTTCAGATCATTCTAAAATAAGTAAAAGTGACTGGAAACCAAAGCCTTCTGTTTAAAAACATTTATTACTCAAAGTTGAAAGCGAACATAATTTAAACACCGACATTATTTAGTTCTTACCGTTGCGCTAGCTAGAGTTAGCTATGGTAGCTGAAAGCTATGGGCGCTAAAGCTAGCTAACTCTCTAACGGTTTTACACGGCTTTGTGTGCCAGACAGCTTTACTAACTACAGTTAACCAATTAGCTAGATACATTTTTATAGTTATAGTTTTCAAAAGTCCACATTGTGTCATCCTGACTGCATGTTTTCAGAGTTCGTAAATGTATGTAGTTAGCCAAGTATAAGGTTAAAATGCCGCTAGCCAGCTGATGTTAGCCAGAACAGCTATCCTAATTATTTAGCTAGCTAGCTAGAAGGTAACTTTGATATCGGTTGATTCCTGAACAATTAATACACATTGAGTAGTTATTAATAGCTCTAGAATAGCTCATAGTGCTAGATTCAAGATTCAAAGATTCAAAGCTTTATTGTCATATGCACAGTAAGGAAACTAGTTTCCCTGTACAATGAAATTCTTACTTTGCTGCCCACACTGGATGTCATAGAATAAAAAGTATAAATATAAATAGACAGATAACAAGGATCAGAAAAATTAAGCATGCAGAGAATATATAAATAAAATATAAAATATAAAATGTAAACAATTTAGAATTATACAGGCTATATACATTGTGCAGGTATGTGCTACATTAGTTACATTGTAACAGTCTGTAGTAAAGTGGTGTTTGTGCAAAATGAGCTGAAATATAACCATACAAGAACAGTTACATGTGCAAAACGATGTGTGCAGCTGTATGCAGACACAACCAGTCAAGTACAGTAGTGCAACTATTCATGTGCAGAATGATATGAGTTAGTGCAATTGTTTATAAATACAGTGATGTCTATGAGGAGAGACATCAGCTCAACTGTTTTAAGAGTCTGATGGCTGTGGGAAAGAAAGAGTTCTTTAATCTGGTAGTCCGGCATTTCACGCTTCTGTACCTCCGACGTGAAGGTAGAAGTGTAAAATAGTCCATGTTGGGGGTGGGTGGGATCTTTGATGATGGAGGCAGCTCTCCTGTGGACTCTGATATTGTAGAATGCTCTGCAGAGAGGGTTGTGCCATCTTGGTGATTTTGGTAGCAGTCTTTTACCACTCTCTGCAGGCGTTTGCGGTCCCTTCACAGTAGTGCTGCCATACCACACAGTGATGCAGCTGGTCAGGATGGATTCAATGATGCAGCTGTAGAAGTTGCTGAGGATTCTGGGTGACATGCCAAATTTCCTCAGCCTCCTTAGAAAGTACAGCCGCTGCTGAGCCCTCTTTAGCACATATGTGGTGTTCAGTGTCCAGGTGAGGTCATCACTGATGTGGACCCCTAAGTACTTAAAGCTGCTAAACCCTCTCTACCTCAAGGTCCCGGATAAATAGTGGCTGATGAGGTCTCCTCTCCTTTCTCATGTCCACTATCATCTCCTTGGGTCTTGTCCGTGTTGAGGGGTTAGGTGTTTTTTGGTACACCATGCCACCAGACTGTCCACCTCCTTCCTGTAGGCTGCCTCGTCTCCGCCAGTGATACGACCTATCACAGCGGTTGTCGTCAGCAAACTTCAGAATGATGTTGCCAGGGATGGGTGGCGACACAGTCGTGGGTGAACAGGGTGTAGAGGATAGGGGCTAAGGACACAGCCCTGCGGGGTACCCATGTTGGTGGTGATGATGGCTGAGGTCCTGTTTCCAATCCTGACAGACTGGGGGCCTGCCAGTCAGGAAGCTCAGTAGCCCAGTCACAGAGGGTGGGATGTAGTCCGAGAGATGAGAGTTTTATACGTGAGTCCTGTGGGGGACGACCGTGTTGAAGGCGGAGCTGTAATCAATAAAGAGTATCCTAAGATGGGAGACTTTATTTTCCAGGTGGGATAGTGAAAAATGAACGGCGGCGGCAATGGCGTCTGAGGTATACCGGTTGGACCTGTATGCGTATTGCAGCGGGGGTGTAGTGTGCGGTATTACTGCTCTGAATGTGGGGACAGCACCACTCTCTCGAAGCACTTCATAATGATTGGAGTGAGTGCTACTGGTCTGTAGTCATTCATGCAGGATGGGGGATTCTTCTTAGGGAGGGGGACAACAGTGGTGGTCTTGTAGCATGTGGGAACGGTGCATTGTCTAAGGGAAAGGTTGAAGATGGAGGTGAAAACATCAGCCAGCTCGTTAGCACATGCTCTGAGGGTCCCGTCCAGGAATGTTGTCAGGTCCCGTAGCTAGGCGAGGATAATTCCTCATAAGAGCTTTGTGTACATCTGATGATGAGACGACTGGTGGGGGGGACGGGGGTCGAGTGGGTTGAGGTGTGTGTGTATGCGGTGGGGGTGGGTGGGGTCTCAAAGCGTGTGTAGAAGGCATTGAGGTCGTCGGGAAGGCTGCTTGATGAGCTGATGATGTTGCCGGGCCTGGACCTGAAGTCTGTAATTTGGTCCAGACACTGCCACATTCTCCTGGGGTCAGCGGTAGAGTACAGTCTCTCTGTCTTCTCTCTGTGCTGTCTCTTGGCTGATCTTATGGCCTTCTTCAGTTTGTACTGCGCAACTTTGAGCGCAGTCTCGTCGCCAGATTTGAATGCGACAGAGCGTGCTCTTAGCATTTGCAGTACCTCAGTGTTTACCCAGGGCTTCTGATTGGGGAACTTCCGGACTTGTATGATGGGTACAATGTTCTCAATACAGGTGTGAATGTACCCAGTCACATACTCAGCATAGTCATCTATGCTTACAGAAGAGTCCTCCTGAGTGGCTGCAGCTCTAAACACATCCCAGTCTGTTGTAGCAAAACAGTCCTGTAGAGTGCTTTCAGCCTCAGGTGTCCATAGTTGAACCTGTCTGCTGACGAATTCTGACTGTTTGAGTCTTTGTCTGTAGACTGGGTACATGAACAAAGAATTATGGTCCGAATCTCCAAATGAGGGGCGGCGTGCAGCCTTAAGTCCACCACGTATGTTGCTGTAAACGTGGTCTAAGGTGTTCTTGCCACGGGTGGGAATGTCCACAATGCTGGTGGTATTTAGTTAATACAGTCCCCGTAGATTGCACTGGTTGAAATCACCCGCGACAATGAAAATAGCATCAGGATGAGCCGTCTCCAACGCGCTGATGACGTCATAGAGTTTGCTGAGCGCCGCTGTGTAGTTAGCCCGCGGATGAATGTAAACAGCAGCCAAAAACACACACGCGAATTCCCTTGGTAGGTAAAAGGGACGGCATCTCAATAATAAAAACTCCAGATCTTGGGAACAGTGCTTATAAACAGTCCGTACATCCATACACACACGAGTTTGTTGACATACACACACACACCGCCCCCTGACAATCTTACCGGAGGCTGCAGTCCGGTCTCCCCGATGCAATGAATGAGTCTCTAGCTGTACAGCGGAGTCCGGGACGGTTTCTGAAAGCCAGGTCTCGGAGAAAATCAGAGCGCAGCACTCTCTTACTTCCCTCTGCGATGTAATCCTGGCTCTCAGTTCGTCCAACTTGTTCTCCAGAGACCGTACGTTAGCTAGCAAGAGCTGGGGTAGCGGTGTGAAACGGCTAGCGCGAGCTTTTAGCCTAGCATGGAGCCCGCCTCTCTTGCCTCGCCGTCTCCGAAGCGCTATTCTGGGGTCCGCGTACTCACTCGAGGTCGTTGGTCCGGGGCCTTCATGGGGGTGGTGGCGGTGGCTTTCGTCTAAATGAGTTTACATGTAGCTATCTAGATATGTAATTTTTCGTAGTTCGTGTCTGGGTTAACTATTTTTTTTTACTAAAGTGGCATGTTGTCTTGTGTGCTGATATGCGAACGTTAACGAGAATAGCAACGTTAGCTAGCTAACTAGCTTAGCTAGTGAATAACCGTCCATCCGTGTGGACAAGCGGTCTGGTTATTTCACTAAAGCTGAGCTAAATGAGGGGTATTTGGAGTAAGGCATGCTTGTAAAATGTCTTTGTTAGTAGTGTGGCACAATTTTAGTGATTGGACGCAAACAAATTTAGGTTATGCTTTCGGTATGAATACGGAAAGATACAGTGTTCACAGCGCCGAAAACCTCCAGTTTTTCACAAGCTGTAGGCCACTATAACTTAGCTTTTTAAAAACAAACAAACAAAAAAAAAAAAAAAACAAGATTCGAAGAAATGTTCTGCTTTAAAACGAGCTTGCTTATTATTCCTTATTTGATAAGTGACACTGCATATGAGACGAGATTTGATGAGATATTTAATAAGGTGTTTGAATTTTAACATACTATTCTTAATCCAAAGTGTATTTTAAGGCTTCCAGTATAAGGTCTAGATCATTTAAAGTGAAGTGTAATTATAAAACAAACTATTGTGTATTAGGCATAAATGAATAGCAGTCCATGACTTTAGATGTTTTAATGTATTGCAGACAGTTTGCATTTTAACTTTTACATGGATGTATTAAAATGTTTTGCATGTATTAAAATGAGAAACAGAGAATGTTATCTGCTTTATAAAAAAGTGTTTAAAGTTTGGGGTTTTTTTCCCCCCCAGTAATATTTTTTTTGTTGCTTTCTTTACAGAATCACGGGATCATTGCGTTGACAGTGTGAGGCCCTTGCCCTCAGCCAATGAGGTGGGGTTGCAAAGTTTGCTCTTTCTCATCTCCCAGCCAGCGTACTCTGATAACACACTACAAATTAAAACACTGTCATCACGCAAGTAATTGTCCCCTTCCCTGCATCTATGAAGATTGTGTGTGCTCATTCAGAACTGAATTTGCTTTAAAGAAGCATTTGAGTAGAGACCATAGAGAGGAGTCTGCTCAGGTCTGCATTGCATCCTCCAGGCTGAACTGTGATCTGTGTAATTATTCTGAGACCTGCAATATTAACACAGTATTTTCACACTTAAAAACCCCATATCAGAAATAAGGGAGACTGTAAGGTGTCCATTTCAAAAACTGCAACATTCAGTCAGTCCAGTGTATATAGCACTTTCCATGCCCACAAGAGTAAAACATCATCGACTGTGTCCCATAACAGACTTTTCGTGGGGACATTCTTTCAGACTTCCACTCCTGGTGTCTCGATTAAACTCTGAAAGCCCAACTTTATGAGGCACATTTGGACCTTGTTGACATTTGTTGTGTCAAATTATGATGTGCAGTATGATGAAGAGCTGCATGATTTGCTTCAGCACAAATTAGCATCCCTCTTACTTCGGAATGCAAACAGTTCTTCATGTGGTTCTAAGGGCAACAACTCAAGAAATTGTAAACGAACTCAGTATCAGTATCTGTTTCCATTGCTGAAGAGTTTACATCCAAATTAATTGAAAGAGCAAATCTGGTTAACACAACTGTACATTAAGCAATTCAGTCACTGCAGCTGTAAAGTCAGAAAAACAAATCCCTTGTATCACTGTCACAGAACGGCGCTTTTTGGCTCAGAATATATAAGAAGAAACTACCCATTTACAAGAACAATTTTAAGGTAATTGAGCCTGTTGAATATGTTTTAGATGCATCCTCCAAAATGAAAATATGTTTTTACCGTTCCTATTTTGAATGTTTTGTCAGAACTGTTAAATCGTAACCATGTTTCTAAGATAAAATCTGTGCAGAAAGAGAACACATACAGAAGATTGCCTGTAAACAGTTGGCGTGTTGTTTTAAAACTACGGGACGGATTGTGTCTGTCAAGAGAAACCATGTTGTCGTCTCAGAAAATGATAAGTCAAATGTAGCATAGTCTCTAACGTTCTATACATGAAACGACTTTGAAATTTGTACCAACCCTTAGCACTTCAGAAAGAAGCACAAGGTTTTGGCAGTTTAATTGGGTGTTTTCAAATTTACCAATACAGTATAGGTCTGCTGTGCAGTCAATCCATTTTGCTTGTCTGTGTTACAGCAGTGACGTGAAAAAGTATGGCCTATGATGTAATTTGTCAGCCTTTGATTAGAGGACGTGGAGTATTACTTGAGGCAGGCACGGTTGATATGTTTCAGAAATTGAGAGCATTAAGTATCAAAGGTAATGTACTTTGTGTCTGCAGACATTTGGGTGCCCACTCGCTGTCCCGCTTGCAAGAAAGCTTTACCGCGGACAAATTCTGTAGATTTTTAGCTTAGCCAGCCTGCAACGGGATAGTAAACGATCACGCGGTAAGAGAGGGACATTTTCCACTTTGAACAGTTTGAACAACTCATGAGAATATTCTGTGGAATTGAAAAAGAAGACACAGTTAGTGTTCATACTTGATGTAATTTAAAAAGGACTGTGTTTCTTAAAGACTTGCTCATTTTCCACTCAGTACATGGATTCCCTCCAGATTTTGCATGATCTTACTGGAATTGCATAGTACCAACTGAGTTTAGCTAATGTCTGAAGTCTTTGATTTCCAGCATTTATTTTACCTTAGATGATCTTAATTGCAATTCATCCATTCTTTTCCTAACAGCTAATTGATAAAACCAACAGACCACAACAAAATTACAAAAACGTTTCTTCACAATGTTCCCTTGGTGGGTAACTGCCGCACGAGAACTGGACTTTATTATTGCGACTGTCTGCCACTAATGATTGGTGACGAAAATACCCGCAGAATGAACAAAATTTGGCAGATTTGTATTGACCTTAAAGGAATTTTTTTGTCGAGACCTTGAGCTACCTAGGTCTAAAATCTCGGATCACAGATGTGTTAATTAAAAAAATTTTACCGATTTCCACTTTGCAGCCCAAGTCATAAAATTTTTAGAAACCTAACCCTGTAACTTATTCGTAGATTTGGAAAGGATAGGGCTTCCCTGGAGATTGGATGGCATGGATTTGGAGTTGGAAAGAGTTTGGAAACAAGGAAAAGAAGAAACAAGACATTAAGAAAGAGAAGAAACGATTGGAAAGATGGATTGGACAAGGAATATTTTACCTTGGAAGGAGAGGAAATAAAAAATTGGATATTGGATTTGGGTAATTTGGAAATGGAACAAAAAAAAAGAGTGTAAACTGGACTTGGAAAAGGACATTGGAAATTACATTGGAAAATGTTTGAGGGACAATGGTAGAAACGATGATATAAAAGGAGGTGGTAGTGGAGGCTTGGAACGAAGCAAAGTTTTGGAAAGGAGATTGCGAGCGAATGGAAATGGAGATGATGGTCAAGATAAATCTTACAGAAGGAAGTGGGAGAATCTTGAACATGTTGGATAATTTGGCGAAAAGAATTTGGATTGGAGGAAATGGACGAAATTGGAGGACATTTTTTGGCAAAGATTTGGAAAGGAAATTGGAGTAACAACAAAAAGAAGGATGGAAAACGAAGATTTGGGAGGATTGGAAGAAAAGAAAAACAATTGGATTTGGAAGAAAGATGACAAAAACTTTGTTGGAAGACATCACTTTTTTAGAAACACTAAGACCTGAACTATTTCGTAGATTAGGACCACTGATTGATTTTTGGAGTATTCGCTTCGAAGCGAAACATAGCTTCTTTAAAAGAGTCTTGCATGATGTTAGGAATTTCAAACATATCTTGCTCACTCTTGCTACAAAACACCAACTTTCCATGGCTTACTATTTGGACCTGCCAAGTGTGTTCAGCCATGAGCTGGAGGTAGGGCATGTTTCTGTCATTTCACCTGACATGCTAGAGCACCCAATGAAGAAGGCTATAGAGCTCAAATATGCCACCATTACCACTGTATCTCTCGCAACTCATGCATGTCTCCACGGCACCAAGTATTTGGAAGACATGTTTTTATCTGCGGACACACCAGTGGGCTGCCTGACTTTGGAAAGTTGGTGAAAATTATCGTTATGTCAAGCAGCGTTTCATTCATGGCGTGGTACATTTACGGCGTTATAAACTGATGAAAGACTACAACGCCGAACTAAAGATTGTGGAACCATGTGAGCTAAATGGATATCAACCTCTGTCCCTGTACATTTGAGCAGGAAAAGTAATGGTGACTCCAAAAACCTTTCTACTTCATTAAGGTACAGTTGTTTGAGTAAAATATTTTCAATGCATGTTTTAATACTTGCATTACATTTATTGGGGGGAAAATGCATCTCTAAAAAAAAGAATGATATCTACAATGTTTGGGTTGTTGGGTTGCATTCTACAGTTATAACATGGTTTTTATTGTTTTTTTTTTGTTTTAACACCGTGTTTTTCTTTAAAAGCCGTGTTCTGCAAAAAGATGCTTTTTCCCCCCGTGTGATCATCTCGCAACAGGACATTCCTAAACTTAAACTCGATTCTGTTCCTGACTCAGTTGATGTCCCAAAACTGATCCTAAGAAGCAACCTGCCAGCTGACTGACTCTGTTGGATCTTCAGTATGAAGTCAAGACTTCCATGACTTCTGCCACCGTTACATGTATAGCTGGATCTGCCAGTATGAAAGTGACACTGAGGGTCCTCTTCAGCCCATGTACAGATAAGTTTTCAGATTCTAGTTTGGACACAGCAAGCTCGTCTGTCTCATTTCCGACATCATCTTCAGCAAGCAGCCATTCACAGTCATCTTCAGCCCATTCACAGCTATGGCCGGCTTGCTTTAACGTTCCTTCCTTTTCATATGCTTTTGAGCTGAGGCTGAGCCAGGCCAATGAGACTTATAGAAAAGATGGTGTGCTTTTGACCATTTCTAGAGACATGAAGTCTGAAATTCTAGACAAACTTGCTGAGGCAATGTATTCCTACAAAGCCTATCCTGAAAATAAGGAATTTGAAAGTGTAGCCATTGCTCTTGTTGAAAAACATCCTTGTCTAAAAGAACCAGGCTCCACATCTGGGTGGTATGGGTGGAAACTCAGTCTAAAGTTTAAGATGGGGAACTATAGACAAAAGCTAACAGATGCAGGTTGTCAAGAACTGAAAGTGAATTGAGACAAGAGAGGTCCTGGGGCTGACCGAGGGAAGCGAAACAAGGTTAAGAAGCCTAGACGATCTGAAACAAACTTCCTTCCAGACCTCCCACAAGGAAGAGACCGGAAAAACCTGGAATAGGAACAAAATCAAATGATTCAAGAAATTAAGAAAAGGAATCCTAACTTGGCTATTGTAGACACTAGAATGAGCAGCACATACTCTTTAAGAAGACAGGAAATTGTGGAAGATGAGCCTCCAGTGTCAGAACTGATGGTCGGATGGCCGGCACTTTTCACTGAGAGACAGGTTTGTGCTATTTTTTTTGTTGTTTGCTGTCTGTTCTCCTTAGTTTGTAAAATAGAGGTGGGCAATGTGGCAAAATAAATGTTGAAAAGTATTGCTGCATTTTAAAGAATTCTATCTAAAACTGGCTACAGTGACTTGTATTCAGCATTTTATACACTTTTCTGAAATAATTTGATTAAATAGAACTAATTATGTTCTCTCTAAATAAACATGCAGGTGACTTTTTTTTTCCTGATATCCACAATATGGTCAGAAAAGCCTGCTGTGAGTGATTTATCACAAATAATGTCATATTGCCCAGCTCAGTGCTATAGTATGCAAAATCATCAATTAATGTTTAACTTATGTGATCTTTTTCAAGCAGATCAGCATGGAATTCACCAGGCTTGTGTCAATGGACCTTAGCAAGTCCTTTTATGGGGGTCTTGATGGCCATCTCCTGAAGCTTCTCCAGTTGTTCCGGTCAAAACTTTTTGAAGGGATGACAAAAATGTCTGCCATATTGGAGAGCCTTGACAAGGATGTAAGTTAATTAAAATTTTCTAACTCTCTAGGTGTGGGGTGTGGGTGTGTGGGGTGTGGTTCAAGTAATTTTAGTTTTCTGCAGACATCAAACCAAAGAAAGAGGACAGCTGTGCTGCAGGCATTGCCATGGTACTTGAGAGAGAATCTCTCCAAGTTCCTTAAGATGTGTGAGGTATGCTAAAACTGAAACAATTCCAAAAAAGCTGTACTAAACACAAGAAATACTTTGTGCCTATATAAGCTACTTCAAAATGTGAAATTTATGCATTTGTTTTTATATTTATTTTATATTGTATATATTTATATATATTTATATTTATTTATTTTATATTGTTGGTACAATGTATTTCTTAGGTACTGCCCTCAAACTGCAACATTTCTATTTTATTATTTTACTATATGTTTTGTAAAAAATGGGTTTTCCAAGACAAATTTGTATTCTTGCCCTCTGTTTGCAGAATGTGGAACATTCATTGTTTATGTTTTACAGTATGCGGTAAATTTAAAAACTCTGGTGTATTTTCCGCGATAGGTTTAATCAAGCCTCCGTCATGAAACAAGAGCACGGCACAATCATGTGAGCATTACAATCCTGAAACACCAATGTAATCCAACAGACATAAGTCATGGCAAAATCGCTCTGACAAAATAAGCTTCTTTATCTCATTGTAGCCATATTTTACTCGTAGATATATCTGCTGTACACTGTAAAAACAGCAACTACTTTTCATTCACTTTATTTTGGATTTTTAGTCACAATGACAGTGAATTGTTAATTACCCTGCATTAACAAGCAAAATCTTGTCAAGCCAACAGATTTCACACTGATATTGTGCAAACAAGAGCGTATGTGTTACCTCAACAAGCAATTTTAAATTACACAAAACAGCTTGATGATTAAGCTGATGCATGCTACAGGGCTTCTCGTTCTTGCACAGCAGGGGTTTTGAACAGCACGCACATGCATCTACTTGCAGGTAAGTTATCTAAATTAATTGTTGAATTACTTATTTGAGACTTGTTGAAGAATGGATTGTGTTAGGCGGAAAGTGTAGTGTTTATTTTGTCATTGGTATGTTCAGCTGGGGTTTAAGTATTTAATAGCAGTCTAACGCTATTTGATTTTAAGAGTAAATGTAGCAAGCATAGCTAGTTAGCAATGCTAGCATCGTATGCTCAGCATCCAATTTGCTCTGAGTGCAGTTGGTTGAAAAAAATCTCAAATTAATGTTTAGGAATTGATATGCTACACTACATGGTTAACTTTACAATAATGTTTGGTTATCTAGTGAAAAGGGGACACATTGGTTGCACACGCTAACTTTTCAGTCTGGCAGCCACCAAAACCCTGATGCAGGCTAACTTGCTCAACATAAAATTACATGCGCTGATATGTCCTTTCCTCCCAGTCGTTTCTTCAAATTGGAAATGGAGGCCAAGAGCCTGCACTGCGCCAGTGTACTGCGTATATCATATAGTGGACGTGATTCACACGTAGAAAACCGGCATTAAAATCAAGTGTTCGTCCTACGGATTAACCAACAAGATGTAACTCTGCCGTGTCCCTCGGCATTAACATTACAGCTGTCACTTAACGTAACGTTAGGTTTTAAATCCATCACCAGAGTACAATCACTGAGTAACTGTCTCAACTGCAGGCAGGTAAAAACAGCTTTTTTTATTAGCTGGGTTTACAGTTCCACCTTAAATGGTGAAGCGGTTCTGGCTCCAGAGGTGAAACGGGGAAGCCGGCAGGTAAGGTGCTTCACCCTCGTGCGTTCATGAGAATTTGAACGTGAACAAAGGATTACAAATGACAGTTCATGTATTTATTAATGCATAGATTGATGTTTACAAACATGTTAACAAATCAGTAGTTCGTTAGAACTTGAAAATGAATAAATCATTAGTTAATGAAAAATTGAAAATTAATAAATGGTTAGTAGTCAGAGTTCCTGTTGCCAGTGTGTGCACTCATATTTATAAATATGTTAACAAATCATTAGTTCATCAGAATTGCAAAATTAACAGCAGTGACATTAATTAGAAACAGTGCTGCTGCAGTTCTACATACCTTGGCTCAGCCGCTTCTAGGTTGAGAAGAATAGAGCACCCAAAGATGTCCAAGTCACAGTTCAGTTGACAGTGAATCTAAATTACGGTAAATTATTGAGGCAACACATAAAATAAGATTTATGTTAAGAGATGCATTTCAAAATGATTGTTTAGTTTAGACTTTGTTCTCAAAGCAGAAAGTTAATTAATTAGTTAATGTGCTTGCACATTATGAGTAAATATGTGTAAGGCTTACTAGTTCATTAACAAATAGGTGTTTTTGCAGTACCTGAACTGAAGTTGAAACTCTAAACTCTTCATTATTAGTTAATGTTTATGAACGTTTACAAACTAAAGCAAATATGGATTTTAATTTCATAGTGTTTGACTGGACATATCCATACTGTGATTTGCAATAAGAAACAACTGTGGTAAACATTCAGCACACATTTACAGATCATCAGTGAATGGACTAAGACCAAGGGTGAAATTAATCAGTTACTTTTATTTGCAGAAAAGGATTTGCTCAGTAATTACAAAGGAAGCTCTATGATCAACAATTACATACAGTAAGGAAGTTGCTCAACAATTAAAAAAAAAAGCTCAACAATTACAAATAAAAACTGAAGAAACAAGCTCAACCTCAAACACCCAAAGTCCTCCCTGCTCGCTCCCTCCACCCCATCACCAATCTCAGCATACTTTTAGCAAATGTAATGCATGAATTAGGATAAACTACTTTTAAGTATACCTGTAATACATGATTATAAAAATAAGAAAAAAATCTGCATATTGAAAGTAACAGTTTAGTTATTTTTTTCTCTACTACGCTATAAAGCTGCAAGGTTGTGCCAGTTACTTGTTTTGACTTGAGAATCACATTGGAATGTTCCAGCATTCCAAACATCCACCTCCCCCATCCCCCCTTTTTCACCTGACATGTGCTCTTTCCCATACTGTAAAAAAAAAAAAAACAGCATTTGCATGTCCACATTTTAAACCTTATTGTTCAGGAATGAATTGGAAAAGTAAAGATTTAAGTAGAAAGTGAAAAATCAGGCTAATAACACACCCCTGCAATACCATCTGCCATCAAGTCAAACTGCCTCAGTCACAAACCCTGTGAAAATCTTGCAACACAAAACATACAGTAGACCATAACTCTTAATAACTCGGATCTCACAACAATAAGTCTCTCCAATTCTGTAAATTAACCTGTAAATGAATTCCATCCACTCAAACAGGTGGATCTGAACATGGACTGGTGCCTAATTGCTTTTGTACTGCTCCGGTTTCTGTGGGGTATGCGCTGACAAGTCCTGTGAGAAAGTAATATGTAAAGTATTAATGTACAGAAACACATGATTTAATAAATGTGCATCATGCTTCAATAAATGTCAGTAATGGTTGTTATGGGTGTTCTTATAATATAAACAAGTGTGCTCAAAGGTCTAGCTTACAATTTTCGTCCTATTATCAAACCATGCACTATAGATCCACACACTATAGAATGATTTTAGTTGGAGTAAATAAAACAGATACATTATTTCATTAACAAAAATGCCAAAAAGGGATATTCTATAGTACCATGTACTGTAATTAAGATGAGAAGTTTTAAATTAATTATTTAAAATAATTCTTAATGACAAGAACAAGATTTTAGGACAAACTATGAATTCGTGTTTTCTTGTCATCTTACCACTTAATTAGTTTTAGCTGTCTCTTCTTTGTTTTTCCTCTTTCGGTCAACTTTCTTAGCTCATACACTAACAGTCAAAGGAACGATGATTCACGAAAACGGGTGCGCTGTATTCAATTTGGCGCCAACTTCGGTTTATCGGTCACTTTAAATTTGAGAACTGTATTGGACCATGCCTGAAATCAGTCAAAGTGGCTAGCCAATCATACCTTTAACTACGAAAAGGGGATACGCCCTCTTCCCCCTCTACTTCCCCAGTTTAGGTGGTTTTACCCGAGCGCTGCGGTTTGTCATTAAAGCGCTGGGCGCCATTTTCCTTAAGTCGAAGCGGTTAGCTACAGTGACGACAAAGAGCCGTATGTCTGAAGTACAGCCACAGTCGAGCACTTCAGGTAACATCAGATACGCGTGTTTTAGTATTTTGAGTATTTTCGAGTTTAGACGGGTTTAACTGTTGAGCTAATCCTATGCCATTAACAGAGACCTGCTATGTATCTAGCTCTCTAACAGTAGCCAATGATAGCTTGCAGCCATTCGTTCAAAAAAGAAGCTAACATCAGGCTTGAAGGGTAAGACATAAAAATAACTGGTGTGAAATTTTACAAATAAAGTAAATGAGTTCCTTAGTCTACTTTTCTTCTCCATGTAACATTTACAAATCTGCTGGTAAGTTGGACCAACTTTGCGTCGCCAGGCTTTCCTTGTTGTGCTCTAATTGTAGTATGAGTATAGAGTATTACAGTATTGGCGGCCAACAGAACGTGTACTGTATGTAATGCTGCATGCATATACACGGGGGCAGCGTCATGTAAAACCTTACACTATATCTCCCATTCCAATTGGCTTTGCTGGTCAACACATGAAGAGGTGTCTATGGGTCTAAGGTGGGAAAGTTGCCATGAAGACTTAATCACTGTATATGAATATTTGGAACAATGGCACCTCAACATTGAAATAAGAAATGTGATTACTTGATTAAATTGTTTATATAATTTCCAAACTATAATATAAAATTAGCAGTTATTTATTACCCAAATATGAACTGTGACAAAATTTTTGATTTCATATATTGTATTCATGTGGAAATTATGTGCACAGTTTTATCCAGCATATGCATCACGGTTCTAAGTGTACAGCAATCACTTGGCTCACATATCCAAATTCAGAACCTGAAAGTACAGTAGTGCAGCTTGCAATAGAAATCAAAATATTTGTTGGCATTAATTGATCATTTCTGCATCATAGTCACTATAAAACAGACAGTTACTGTATACTGTACAGTTACTGTATACTGTATTCTGTCTAACAACAAAACTTTGGCTTTCTGTACAGCAATGAGAAGCCAAACTATCGATCTATCTATCAACCTGTCTACAAAACTTTTCTTCTTTTTCTTCTTCTTCAACTTCTTCAGCTTCTGGAAATGTTTATCTCATTTTATTAATGTACTCAATTAATATTTTAATTTAGTGACTTATTATTACTTATTTATTTGATTTTGAACACTGTCCACAGTTTTTTGTTGTTTTGTTAAGGTACATACGCCAAATTCAGGACAGTGCAACCATTACAGTTTGATATGTTAGCATAAAATAAATGGTTGATGGATGTATTTGTGTGTTGTTTATTTTATTTTATTTTTTTACTTAGGGAGATCCAGAAGAGGGTGTGGTCCAACAGGGTGCTGAATTGTTGCAAAAAGAAACAATGTCAGTATACATGGCTGGTGGGGTATACTACAACACCATTGTGACTTTGGGTTTAAATGAGGTTGGGGAGGGGTAAGGTGGGGAGGACTTCATGTAATAGAGTGGAATGAATAGCTAGGTAATAGTCACAAAAATGTATCACTAGGAAGACAATTTCATGACATCTCAAAACAAGTAACTGGCACAACCTTGCAGCTATACAGTGCAATAGAGAAAAAAATAACTGAATTGTTACTTTCAATATGCAGATTTTTTTTGTAATTGTTGAGCAAATTTCTTCCTTATTTCTATAATCACATGTATTACAGGTATACTTAAAAGTAGTTTATCCTATATGTAATGGGGTGGAGGGGGTGAGGCGGGGAGGACTTGGGGTGTTTGAGGTTGAGCTTGTTTCTTCAGTTTTTCTTTGTAATCGTTGAGCTCTTTTTTTTAATTGTTGAGCAACTTTCTTACTGTATGTAATTGTTGATCATAGAGCTTCCTTTGTAATTACTGAGCAAATCCTTTTTTTCTGTAAATGTGTGCTGAATGTTTACCACTGTTGTTTCTTATTGCAAATCACAGTATGGATATGTCCAGTCAAACACTATGAAATTAAAATCCATATTTGCTAATAGTTTGTAAACATTCATAAACATTAACTAATAATGAAGAGTTTCAACTTTAGTTCAGGTACTGCAAAAACATCTGTAACTGATAAATGTATAGCTAATACCTATTTGTTAATGAACTAGTAAGCCTTACACATGTTTACTCATAATTTGCAAGCACATTAACTAATTAATTAACTTTCTGCTTTGAGAACAAAGTCTAAACTAAACAATCATTTTGAAATGCATCTCTTAACATAAATCCTAATTCATGTGTTGCCTCAATAATTTACCATAATGTAGATTCACTGTCAACTGAACTGCTCTTGACTGGACATCTTTGGGTGCTCTGTTCTTAACCTAGCAGCGACTGAGCCGAGGTATGTAGAACTGCAGCAGCACTGTTTCTTATTAATGTCAATGTTGTTAATTTTGTAATTCTGATGAACTAATGATTTGTTAACATATTTATAAATATATGAGTGCACACACTGGCAAAAGTAACTCTGATAAACATTTATTAATTTTTCATTAACTAATGATTTGTTAATTTTCAAGTTCTAACGAACTAATGATTTGTTATGTTTGTAAACATCAATATATGTATTAATAACTACATGAACTGTCATTTGTAAACGTTTGTTCACGTTCAAATTCTCATGAACTGATGATTTGTTCACAGCTATTAATCATTAATTAATAGTTAATTACTGTGTTACCATATTGTTTTCCTCCCAAAACATGTTTCATTACAAAGTTGAGCTTTTTGGCAGTTCTAAAGCCTGTAGGCGCTTCTAAAGCTCCCAAACGCTTTTCAGCGCCTAAATGCAATGAAAATGACACTGTTCATTTTGTACTGCCACGTTCAAGATTTCACTTTCTATTGCTTCTAATTAATGTTTCCCTTCATTATTTACATATTTAAAGTGTTCCCATGTCAGAAAATATTGTTTTTGTCACAAAACAAGTTTCATTACAAAGTTGAGCTTTTTGGCAGTTCTAAAGCCTGTAGGCGCTTCTAAAGCTCCCAAACGCTTTTTAAGCGCCTAAATACAATAAAAGAAAAAAATAAATAAAAAACACTGTTCATTTTGTACTGCCACGTTCAAGATTTCACTTCCTATTGCTTAGAAACAATGCAATGCAATGACAAAGACACTGTTCATTTTGTACTGCCACATTCAAGATTTAACTTTTTATTGCTTCTAAACAATGTTTCCCTTCATTATTTACATATTTAAAATGTTCCCATGTCAGAAAATATTGTTTTTGTCACAAAACAAGTTTCATTACAAAGTTGAGCTTGTTGCCAGTTCTAAAGCTCCCAAACGCTTTTCAGCGCCTAAATACAAAAAAAAAAAAGCACTGTTCATTTTGTACTGCCACGTTCAAGATTTCACTTCCTATTGCTTAGAAACAATGTTTTCTTTCATTCTAGACATATTTGCAAGGTACCCATGTCGGAAAATATTGTTTTCCTCCCAAAACAAGTTTCATTACAAAGTTGAGCTTTTTGGCAGTTCTAAAGCCTGTAGGCGCTTCTAAAGCTCCCAAACGCCTTTTCAGCGCCTAAATGCAATGACAATGACACTGTTCATTTTGTACTGCCATGTTCAAGATTTCACTTTTTATTGCTTAGAAACAATGTTTTCCTTCAATATTTACATATTTGCAAGGTACCCATGTCGAAAATATTGTTTTCCTCCCAAAACAAGTTTCATTACAAAGTTGAGCTTTTTGGCAGTTCTAAAGCCTGTAGGCCGTGCTACACTGTAAAGAATTTCACTGTAAATTAACAGTAAAATACTGGCAGCAGAGACACCAGCATTTTACTGTTATTTTACAGTGCATCTACTGTAATTTATTTTAACAGTATTTTACTGTATATTAAATTACAGCATATAACAGTAGAATAACCGTATTTTATGGTAATTCTAAAGTGCATGCACTGTAATTTAAAAATATATTAATGTTTATTGGATTACAGTAACAAAAACTGAGCAACAAAATGGCACTTGTAAAATATAAAAAATACAAAGTCTGTAGGTGTGTAGTAAAGTGAAGTAGGGCTGGTGGAAAGAAAAAAATCCAAGCAGAAACTAGAAAAAGGCTTGATTTTTGAAGCAGTAGTTGTAGCCTTCAGTCCCCTACTGATCAATAAAATTAAAAGAATATGTACTGAAACAGTAGCATGACTGAATGAATGTGTAAGTAAAAATTTTAAAAGTAAAATCAACAGCGTTTTTTTTTTATAAAAAGCAGATGATTAAAGCATAAGTAATTAAATATTTCAACTACCACTTTAACTACAATTATTACTATTACTGCAATTTCTTGTAAACACCCACAAGTACAAGTAGAACATTTCAAATACTAGTAAATAGTAGGTTGGGTTTTGCTAAGGGTTGCTATTGTTCTTGGATGCTGCTTTAGGAAGCACACCCATATAAAAATTATAAGAACAAGTTTTTAGTGTGCTATTTTACTACAGTTGAAGCAAGCACAAAATAAAGACATCACAGCAACAAGGCAGCTTTGACCTACCTAGATGAAGTCCCACTCAAAGTCCAGCTAATTTTTCAACAGCGTTGCAACATGGGGGTTGACACTTGCAGCCCTCTTCTTAACCTCCTCTTGCAGATAAACTTTCCATGGGTGGCCTGGCTTCCTCTGTCTGGATTTACACTGATGAACTGTCTTTAAAAAAAAATAAAAATAAAAAATAATTAAAAAAAGAGGAAGAAAAAGTATTTGTCTCAAATACTGAAAATTGGTCTGAAAATAACTGCCACATTGGTCTGGTGGCATGTATGCATGATTTCTTAGTCTATAGAAAAAAAGAAATGTCAATTTCAGGAACACCATGTTTTGTGCTCAAACAACTTGGAAGGAGGTGCTGCCTTACATGCAGTTAAAAAATAAATGATGTTCAAAGTTCTCCATTAAATAGCAAGTTTCAAGAAGTTTCTTCATTAGACAAGAGAAATGGTCAAAAATGACACAGGTAACAAAAGTCAGCGGTATTGTACATTACACCGACGGTTAAGATAATTTAGAGGCTAGTTGGAAGACTGGAGGAGGAGCTCGTTCAAGCTCCTACAAGGTTTCGGAGGCCTTGTCTTGATACTGGAGGTTGAAAACGTAGAACACTGCAAACAGTGCAGCAAAAGTTGGTTGAGTGCCCTCACAGACCACGTGCCCCTCAATGCTGATCATCCACTGGCAGTTTGTCATGGGCTCATTTCCTATGAAATACAAAGTTCAAAATTAGGTGGAATCTTGTGCAGTGAGACCTGAGATCATTTGGACAGATTAACACAATATTTCTTAAAGAAAAAAGGTAGCTGATTGGATTGTCAGATTAGGCTGTACAAGGGCAGAAAATACTGCTAGATCTGGAGAATCCTTCCATTTTTCATATCTTTTGCAGTTATGTTGAGCAAAATGTATCTTAATTAAAAATACAATTAATGCACTGTTTTCCAGACATATAATTACAGGGATGGACATGTAATCTGCACAAGCTCTTTCATTAGTTACCGCATTCTCAGTATGAAATAAAATACATACCAAGCAAAATGAGCTGAGGACTGGCTGGTAGAGTGAACTTTCTCTCAATTTCAGCAGCTGTGGAGGACCCCTGTAAAGTTCAACAAAATAATAATCTTTTAGTATGTGTATAATCACAAGAATCAATCAGCAAGCAATGATCAATACACACATCAGCAAGAATCATTAATCCATCTGGGCTCTCACCAAAATATACCAAAAGAAGCTGAACTACATGGACAGTCAAATCCCTATCCAAAACACTCTCGGGAAACAACAGCTTGGAACCAATTTTAAAAA
>JAMWET010006793.1:0-10000 GCA_024036415.1 Prochilodus magdalenae
TCCAAAAAAGTTGGGGGGACACTAAACAAATTGTGAATAAAAACGGAATTGCAATGATGTGAAGGTGCCAACATCTTAATATTTTTATTTCAGAATAGAACACAAAAGCACAATACAAAAGTTTTTAAACTGAGAGACTGGATCATTTTAAGGAAAAAACATGTTTCAAAATCTTTCATGGCGTCAACAAATCTCCAAAAAGTTGGGACAAGTGCAATAGTGGATTGGAAAAAGGAAAATTTGACATAAAACGAACTTGAGGCATATAAAGAACATGAGCTCTCAGAGTGTTCAGTGTCTCTCTGAAGACAAGATGGTATAGGAGGAGGAATCACCACATCACCATGTTGAGCAGAAAGATAGTGCAGCAATTACCAGAATGGTGTTACCAGCGTAAAATAGCAAAGCCATTTCTAAAGCAAAGCTCCACAAGCTCAGACGTTAACGCACTGGGCGCCAGGGTCTTAAAATGGAGAGTGTGGCAAAAATGGAAAGACTGTTCTGTGGTGTCAGATGAGTCACGATTTGAAGTTCTTTATGGAACAACTGGGACGCCCATGTCATTTGCTGGACCAGAGAGGGGACAAGGATTAACCTACAGTTTTGTTATTTCAAAAACGGCTCCGGTTTCAGAAAAGCCTGCATGCACTGATGCTTATGGGGTTCGAATGAGATGCTTGTGGCCAGATGGGCAGCTTGCATGTATTGAAAGGCACCATTACTGCAGAGAAAGGAGAAACTATGTTAAGGTTATAGAAACAAAATATGCTCCCATCTAGACGGTCATCTCTTTCAGGGAGAAAGACTCTGCATTTTTCAACGAGAGATAATGCCAGACCACCATTCTGCAGCAATCACCAACCCAGCATGGCTTACGTAGTTAGGAGAAGGGGATAGGAGAAAAATGGGACAGGCCCTGCAGTCCAGATCTTTCACCTATAGAAAACATTTGGGCGGCATCCTAAAAGAGGAAGGTGCGATTAAAGAAGGCCCAGAGGGACGATTGGAACAGTTAGAGGCCTGTAATTAGACAATGAATGTGGAGGAGGGCATTTTTCCTATTTTTTTCTAAAACTTGAAGAAAACTGGTCTTCTCCTCCTGTCCCCAGGAACGTCTGTTGAGTGCTTCTAAGAAGGAAGGGGGGATACCCCAATGCCACAGTGGTTGTAAAAATTGGCCTTGTTCCCAACCTTTTTGGGATTTTGTTGACGCCATCGAAATTTTGAAACAACATATTTTTCCATTTAAAAATGAAACATTTTTTCCCCTCTCAGGTTGTAAACTTTTGATCTGTGATGTTGTGTTCTATTCTGAATAAAATATTAGATGTTGAGCACCTCCACCATCATTGCATTCAGTTTTTATTTTTCACAATTTCTTTAGTGTCCCCAACTTTTTTGGAATCTGGTTTGTAACTTTCCATCCATTTCAAAATTTATGAATTACTATTACAGAAGTGTGCAAGCAATGATATCATGGTGCCTACAAGGTCAAGTAGATAGTGCATCTCTAGGCCATCGGAAAACATGAAACCTAATATATTCTGCCTGCATTTTTCAGCTTCTACAGTGTTTCTCTATCTATGTCGATTCTCACACTTGTTAGGTTAGTAAAACAGGGGCAGGTCAGTTTCAATATTGATCTTCACCAGCCCACACACACCCAGGCAAAATTCAGGCTATAGGGGGGCGCGCGAGGGGTGTCAGTGCTGTCGGTTTCTGCCCCGTACGTCAGGAAAGGAATACCTTGAAACGGCAAGGCTTCCATGCATGCACCTTGTTAGTTGTTATTAGAGGCACATTTCCCCTGCTCACTATGAGCTTGTTTTTACTGACAGCTTGGGTTATTGCGAGCAACAATATCTCGGAACTACATCAGATTCCGCGTTCTAAGGGCAATATTGCTTTCTCCAAGAAACATGACTGTTACTTATTGTCTGTTTCGAAAAACCAATAAACGGAACGATAAAATGGAACTTCTTAGGCCTAGCGATGGAGCCTACAATAGGCTTTTTTTTTTTAAGATCCAGTGTACAAGAGATAGCAAGCGACACAGCTAAGCTAGCGGACAGAAAAGCTGGTTTTTCCACATTGGAAGGGCAATGGAGCTAACATTTATTTTTAGTGCATATGCTCGGGTTTCACTACGCATCTACATGCTTTTATTGGATTTTCTTCCTCTTGCGGAGGGGCCGGGGGGAGGTGGGGGGGGGGCATCCTTATGATGCTCCTTGGGGGTTGTTGTATGTTCTAACAATGTTGGCAAAGCACACCATTACCTCCTGCACACATTCAAGGAGCATGACTTGGTTTTAGCCGCAATGTCACATTTGACTTGTTTCCAGCCCGACTGTGGGAGTTTGATGTTTCCATCACCCCTGTTTTGTCCAGTACAGTCTTCACATCTGGGAGGACTCACCCACTCAAACTAATGAGGATTGTAGACGTGGCCATGAGGTCAAAGTACGAAAACTCGGGGGGAGCTTTTATCACACGAAACAAGTTTGTCTGTTCACCTGATCCCGACTCCTCTGCTTCTGAGATTTGGTCATCCCGCGAGTGGCTAAACACGTTGGGATTAGAACTCGGCTGACAAGGCTTAATTTAGCCTGGGGGCTGATGTGGTCACTTTAATTGGGGGCCTGTTCGGTGTACAACCATGGGAGTCGTGGAGGGAGAATTAGGGGGGGAGGGGTACTGTGGACCAGCTGCCTGGCTGAGTAACAGGAGTCCGTGGATATCTATTAATCATCACATTCTGAAGACTGAACTTAATCATCACATCCTAAGATAACTTGCTATATGTGGATATTAGCGTCTCTATGTCTTTGACATTATCTATAAAAAAATAGAACATATAAAAAAACAATAGGGACTGGTGAAATGCCACTGGGTGCCGTATCCATGCCCGATACCAGCACGCAAAAAACACAACGATAAACATTTACCGATACCTGTGGAACCAAAACACCATACAGCAATTTCTGACATGCCACAGCCAAGCAGTAAATTTCAAAACCCCCAGAGAAGTTGCTGGGTGCTCACATGCACACACAACACAGGCTCTATCTGTATCCTGTTTCAGTTTAAGGGATGGTCCGTCTTCAGTAAACAAAAACACGTTTTGCCATTGCCATTCTGAGTCACTACATGACAGTCCTGGCACCAAAACACCTTGTGGTGTTGGCGACATTGACATGGGTGGTTAAAGCCAGTCATCCTTAACAGCCACCTTACATGTAGTCTTCCGTCCGTGCAGCCATGTCTGCCAGTGGTGCTGGCACTTACAGGATGGGACTCATGTCATGCAGGCACCACTTGCTCGGTGGAAATGTGCGATTGTGTGGGTTGTTGGGGTCAGTCAGGTACCATGATGAAAACCTGTCCTTCCTTACACCACATGTGCGGTTAAGTGCGAAACGTGAATCATTCACATGGTCTCACAATGTTTCAAACCCGGGCCCACCAAGTTTCATTCCTGTCCGGTTGATTTCTATTCTGGGTGCAGCTGTTCGTTTTTAAGATGTATTTGTTACACAGAATAGACTCTGCCAAAATAAAATAATATTTTTAGCATGCTGTTGTACACTCCGGCACATTTACATTGATGTAGAAACTGAAATGTTGATTAATGTGCACTGTCCCTGTTAAATAAATAAATAAATTGACTTAAATATCGGGACTTGAGTAGAGAGGCAGAGTTGGTATCAGGCACGGTACCGGGTATCAGTCTATATCTAATCAGGGAACAGAAGTTATTAAGTAGTATCGGTGCATCTCTAATTTCTAAATTTATTTTCAATTTTTTCTATTCAAACTAATGTTTACTTAATAGCACCATTCAGACCCATCAGCTAGTTGTTTTTTTTTTACTGTATTTGTTGTGTATAGTGTTTAAAAAAAAAAGCAGTTGTGTGCACTGCTTTAAAATATTGTTGTCAAGTTTTTATTGCGCACCAAAAAGTAGTGCACGACGCAGTGATATAAAGTGTGGAGAAAAGAAGGCCCTCTGGAGTTGTTGGGCGCGCGATTTTGTGGTCGTGTCTTGGACGGTCAGCAAATAAAGAACAGAGGTTAAACTCTCGACTCCGTGTTATTTACCTCGGATACACGACACTATTCCTTTAAATGCTCGTCTGCAGTAGAAAAAAGATTTCTATAAATACTGGAGAAAAACAAACAGGTTTCTTTCAGGAGAGCTCAATACGTGTTGTGCGCGGGATTAATGAAAGCTATTTGATGTGTGCTGGTGGTGGTGGGAGATGAAGGTAGACTATTTAAAATCCTGCTTCTGCTTTGAACCTGTTCAGATCCCACGTAGCCGTGCTAGCGCTATCCACCCATGGCTTGTTGGGAGTGGTGAGCTGCAGAGATATAGCAGACCTGTGGCATGCGCACAGCTATCTCTGCTTTTGATCATCATCAAACGATCTTATCACTCATATTTCTGCTCATTTGTTTTCACTCAGCATCCTGCACCCGCCTCCCCCAGCCCCACACCCACCCCTCCCCCTTTAGTCATCTCCGTATGTGGGAGACGGCGGGGATAAAGGTGTATGTCAATGTTCCTCTGTTTCCTCTCTCTCTATGTTTTCTCAGTGGGCTGTATTAGTGCTCAGTGTGTATCTAGGGCACCGAGAGGGGAGAGTGTGTTGGGTACACGAGACCCAACCTCTGAGCTCCTCTTTCATCCATGTTGACACAGCGCACCATCTCAGAGCAGACAGAGAACCAGACGACCTCACTTTGCACTCCAAAACCTTTACTCGACACCAGCGTTCCGGAAGTAGCCCTCGTTTTGTGGCGAACATTTTAGAGTCTGCAAAAGTGCCAGTGATGCCCACCGGGACCTGGGCAAAAATTAACATGCTAATTCAAGTACATTTTTAATAATAGTAATACATTATAATAAGAAAATTACATACGTCTTACTAAATTCAGCTGCAGCAAAAGCAACAACAATAGTAATAGTAACAGTAATAATAACAGCTCATCCATTTAAGTCTGGTGTTCTTAAGAGCCTGGAGAGTGAAGCATCTGCTAGAAATCTAAAGGGTCCATTTAATGGAAAAACTAATGTACCTTGCTTTTTTAAATAGACCAGTTTAAGGTAGTGCACATATATATCTGTTGCACTCTTTCTAAAATAGTTCTGATGCAGTGGATGTTGTAATGCAAAGGAAGCAACTTAAAAGCATGACTTGTCTGCTATTTTTAGTGTCTCAGTGTCTTTAACTTACAGCAAAAAAAATAAAAATAAAATAAATCTCATTATTATTATTACATAAAATGTCTCATAACATCAATAAATGCTGCATAGACCCAGGCCATGTTTTGTTTTACCCCAGTGTGTTAAATTAAGCAAATAGACGTTCATTAAAATTAAAATGTATAGATATGTATCCTCAATCTACATATAGTCCTTATTTCCACTTCATAAAAAAACAACTAACATGCTTATCTGAGTAATTTGGTAAGACTTTATAATGATGGTACGTCAACCGACGCTACCTTAGAGAGGTGTAAGTATTAGTAAATAGTTACAGTGAGGAAAATAAGTATTTGAACACCCTGCGACTTTGCAAGTTCTCCCACTTAGAAATCATGGAGAGGTCTGAAATTTTCATCTTAGGTGCATGTCCACTGTGAGAGACATCAGCAAACATTCTGGCCCTCAAAGACCTGTTAGTCCACCTCCACTCCACTTATTATTCTAAATTAGAAGCACCTGTTTGAGGTCGTGAGCTGCATAAAGACACCTGTCCACCCCACACAATCAGTAAGACTCCAACTACTAACATGGCTAAGACCAAAGAGCTGTCCAAACACACCAGAGACAAAATGGTTGACCTCCACAAGGCTGGAAAGGGCTATGGGGCAATTGCCAAGCAGCTTGGTGAAAAAAGATCAACTGGGGGGGGGGGGCACCACTGTTTCCAAGGTTACTGTGGGTAATACACTAAGACCTCATAGTTTAAAGTCATGCATGGCACGGAAGGTTCCCCTGCTTAAATCAGCACACGTCCAGGCCCGTCTTAAGTTTGCCCATGACCATTTGGATGATGCAGAGGAGTCATGGGAGAAAGTTCTGTGGTCAGATGGTCTTAATTCCACTCGCCGTGTTTGGAGGACGAAGAATGATGAGTACCATCCCGAAAACACCATCCCTACTGTGAAGCATGGGGGTGGAAGCATCATGCTGTGGGGGTGGGACAGGACGACTGCACTGTATTAAGGAGAGGATGACCGGGGCCGTGTATTGCAAGATTTTGGGGAACAACCTCCTTCCCTCAGTTAGAGCATTGAAGATGAGTCGTGGCTGGGTCTTCCAACATGACAATGACCCAAAGCACACAGCCAGGATAACCAAGGAGTGGCTCCGTAAGAAGCATATCAAGGTTCTGGAGTGGCCTAGCCAGTCTCCAGACCTAAACCCTATAGAAAATCTTTGGAGGGAGCTCAAACTCTGTGTTTCTCAGCGACAGCCCAGAAACCTGGCTGATCTGGAGAAAATCTGTGTGGAGGAATGGGCCAGAATCCCTGCTGCAGTGTGTGCACACCTGGGGAAAAACTACAGGACCTCTGTAATTGCAAACAAAGGCTACTGTACCAAATATTAACATTGATTTTCACAGGTATTCAAATACTTATTTGCAGCAGTAACACACAAAAAAATTATTAAAAAATCATACATTGTGATTTCTGGATTTTTTTTAGATTATGTCTCTCACAGTGGACATGCACCTAAGATGAAAACTTCAGACCCCTCAATGTTTCCTAAGCGGGAGAACTTGCAAAGTAGCAGGGTGTTCAAATACTTATTTTCCTCACTGTAAGTACTGTAGTAAATAATCATTAGCTAATGATAGAAATAAGAACCAACATCATTGACTATTAAGTGGTTTATAATCCGTACTATATCCTGACTTCATGTAAAGTTCTTTACATATGAATTTGATATGCACTTGTTGTTGAGTCACATGGTTATTATTGATATATTTATTATTATATGATTAATGGAGACATTACTTAAGCATTTAATAAGGATTATAACCCACTTTTGCAGTACAATCTACAATCTATTACTAGAGTATCTATTTAGCACTTCCTATAACTGACTTAATGAACATTAATAGATGTACACTTAATGTAATGTATTACAATGTATTCATGTATTCAATTAATATGGGAGCATGCAAGTTCATACATAGAACCAAAGCTGCCAAACCAGCCTGGTCACAATGAATTCCTGATGGTTTACTAAATGCCTTAACATATACCCACCTATTCAGCCCCACCCATGCAGGCTGCATCCTGAGTCAAGCACAATACAGGACAGCAAGTCAGAACACAGCTCAATAACGTCAGTCTTAAAAGGACAGCCTGTTTAATTCTATGGGACAAAGAGAGGACGGAAGACTGACAAGTAGAAATGAATTACAACTGTGCTGGTACATAACCCACATGAGCAACAGTATAGGGGGATCTAAGGAGGACAAAATTGAATTGCATGACTAATGTACTGTAGGATATAGGCCAGTGCATGTGAGCGGAGTGTAGCGGCAAACCTTTCCCGTCCTCACTCCCATCCTCCCCGCGTTTAAATTTCCCCAGGTTTTTCCATCAACCGCAGCAGTGAAATCAACTAGATGCTGATATTTTTGGGAATCCATGCACATCAGATGTTTCTGGAGCACCCAGAATTAAACCACAAGTATTTAAATCCTGAACGTCCTCCTGCCTTTTCACTCCTAAAATAATAAGATGCCACAAATAAATAATCTATATGTAGTAAATAAATAAATAAATAATAAATCTAAACTGCTCTCGCCTGATAATCATCTATTCATGCTGTCACCATGACAGCATTTGCTGGCTGCATGCTGCCATCGATGGGGCAGCGCCCGGTGTGAGGCGCAGAGCAAGGCTTTGTTTCAATGGCAACATTTGCAGCAGTGAAGCAGGATGTTCATTTACTCCTCCCTTAAAGCAGCAATGTATAAGATGACGGAACCTGCGAAATTCAAACTCCTAATAATAGGAAGCAACATATCACCAGAACGTTGTAAAGTCCATCCCTATCATAAGAAACAGTCCCTCCTCCTCCCTCCTCAGTCATTACCAGTCTAGAGGAAATGTTGCGAGTTCAAGTTCAAGTTTCAGGTTTATTTATCATTTGCACAACACGTCAGGAAATTTATGCACTGAAATTCTTGTAACATCTCCGTCTGTCTATCTGTCTGCCTGTCCCTACTCGTGTCTCACTACGCCCCCTCTGGTTACTTTGTCTTAGCACAGCTCTTCCTGCTTCCCCTAGCTCCGCCCACTCCCACACCTGAGATCTATCTGTTACCCATTAGGCCGTGTATTTAGACCCCTTTGTTTCCCTGTCTGTTTGTGAAGTCTCTGTGTTTTTTTCACCCTGTGATAGTTCTGTGCTGTAGTTTTTCCTCGTGTTGGTTCTGAGCAGTTATCTTTGTTAGACCTTGTTGTTTTCCCAGTGTAAATCTTAACTGTGTTCATGTTAGTCTTCAGTTCTTTACCCTTGTTTTGTTCCTGGTTTCTCTTTTGGATTTGTCTTTACTCATACCCTCCTGTGTGTTGATACCCTGTTACCCGGACTCATTCCAATAAATCCACTATGCACTTGCATGCCACCTCAACCCAATCGTTACAATGCTTGTGGTGAGGCTCAGGTTGATTCTCTGCAGCAGGGCAGCGTTACTATACATACTAACTAAACATATTAAATAAATATATGTAAAAGAGATATGTTAAATAAATACAAAATACACAAAACACACACAAAGTACAGAATATATAAAAGACAGGTCTGTAGAAATTCTGATCAAATTCTAATTCTAATTCTAAAATCAAATTCTAATTCTGTAGTTCTGTATCAAATTTCATCCCTCCAGGGTGGCAAGTACCAGTGTTAACTCTTCTGATTTGCTTCTATTTATATCCAGTGGTGGACAGTAACTAAGTAAATGTAATTAGTTACTGTACTTAAGTAGTTTTTGCATGTATCTGTACTTTAGTGTTTTCATTTTGTACTTTACCTCCACGAAACTTCAAACTCATATATCTTACTTTTTACTACAGTACATTAAGCGAAATCTGTCCTTCCTTTCGGCTTATGTGTGTGTAAAAACGTAACATGCCTAAACTAAACAAGCTTATTCCTGGATTCTTAGCATCCATGGAAATGTCCATTTCAGGCTTGGACTACATCCAGGACCACCTGGTGGAAAGATAAACTCATTAGTATTTCTGTTTAATTTAAACAATTTTAAAAGCAATTTTGTATTAAACTTTAATTTAAGTTGCAAATAAATCTTAAACCAAACTTTGCTTGTTTGCAAAAAGTCATTTTATAGTTCTAGCTAATGGAACCTGTTCTCCTTCAGTGTTCAGTGGTTATGATCATATGAATAGACATCAGTGTCAGACTAAGTAATGACCTTCTATTAAAGACTGGTGGACCGAGAGACACTAGAGTCTCCTCACCTAAACTGAGCTGATTAAGAGTCTTGTTCCAGAAATGATAATAAGACATTTGAGCCATAATAAATCATGCTACTGTTACTCTCCATACTCTAGTACATTTGAGGGTAAATACTTTAGTACTGTTACTCCAGTGGAGGTCTAAAGGAGAAACCTCTACTTTTACCTTGGGTATCTCTACTTTAACTCAACTACATGGTTTGTGTACTTCATCCACCACTGCATATATTACATTTCCTGTTTGTTGCTGAATGTGTTGTGTGTGGTGCATCTGTGCCCTAATGATCAACATGACTGACGAGAGATTAGAATATACCGTCAGGGCAGCAGCAACACCTCTTTTTATGTTGAACTGATGGCAAACACATGAAGATGTTTCGGCTTATTTTCACTTAGAAACTCAGCCAAAAACGTCATATGACCAGGAGTGCCCAGACCTTGGCATATAACTGAGCAAACTGTCTGTGTTCTGATTGGCTTCCCAGTGTTGCAA